>JANBXA010000031.1:32900000-33102500 GCA_030556225.1 Cricetiscus sungorus
CAAGTTCCAGGACAGGCTCCAATCTACACAGAAAAACCCTGTCTCAAAAAACCAAAGAAAAAATTATTTGTGTGTGTGTGTGTGTGTGTGTGTGTGTGTCCATGTTAAAACAGCAATCACTCTTAGCCTCTGAGCTATCTCTCTGGTCCCACTAGTGAATCTTTTTTTTTTTTTACCTCAGATGTTTAACCATGATAACCATGATTAACCATGATGGTCAGATTGTTTGGATTAGGAGATGGCAAGGTCTTGATAAATGCAGCTCTCACCTGTCATCACGGGGCTCTTTCGGCAGCAGAGGGAGGCTATCACAGAGACCCACAATTGGTCAAATGTAGAGAGTGACCATGGGCTGCACAGCCCCACATGGGGCATCTATAACAATAATCCTGAGGCTCGGGGACATCATGGAAAGGGGCAAAGGAGCTGGAGAGACGGCTCAGTGGTTAAGAGCACTGGCTGCTCTTCCAGGGGTCCTGAGTTCAAGTCCCAGCAAACACATGGTGGCTCACAGCCATCTGTAATGAGATCTGGTGCCCTCTTCTGGTGTACAAGCATCTCTTTTGCTCTCCCACCATTGTTTTGCTTTGTTCTTGAGAGAAAAAATAAAACAGCAACCTTATTATATAGGCTTGGCTAGTCTGGAATTCTCCATCTAGCCCAGGCTAACTTCAGACTACAGCTGTCAGGTCCCCAAAAAACAAGTCTCACTCGGTACCTGTGGCTCCTCCCACTACGTCCACCAGCCCCCTACCCTAAACCTCTCCAGTTCCCCCAGCTTCCCTTTCCAGTGTCACTCAACCACTTTGGTTCTCTCTGCCTTCCTTTGTCTCCCTCTGCCTTCCCTTCTCTCTCGCTCTCCCCCACTCCCACCCCCGTCCCTCGCCATGGCTCAGTTCCCTGTGGACACCTCCAGACGCCTCTTGCTATATTCTATCACATCTAAAAGCAAGCTCTCTTCAGCGTACCTGAGAGGCATCATGCCCTCGCTACGCAAAGCATCAACCCCCTCCCTCATGCAGCCGCCCAAGAGCTGAGATTGCAAGTGTGTGCCACCATACCTGGTGGCATTGTTGGGTTGTGGTTTGAATGTGTGTGAGATATTCTCCGCAGGTTTGTGTGTCTGAATTCTTGGTCCCCAGCAGGTGGCACTGTTTGGAGAGCTTATGCATCTTTGGGCTATGAGACCTAGCTGGGAGAAGAGGTCTCTGGCGTGCACCTTGACAATGACACCCACTTCCTGCCCAAGCTGTCTGCTTGTCTCCCTCTATATAATGAGAGCAGCTTCAAGGCTCACACCTCCCCAGATGGAGACACTTCCCCACGTCTTCCCTGTCACATAGAGTGCACCCTTCAAACTTTCTCCTGTCCTACCTCAGTAACTACATACGTTTAGAGAGCAGGTGTGAGTGAATGGCAGTCCCTTCACATGCAGGTGAGACTCTGGCAAACATGGATGCCAATCCCTCCTCACTTTCTCTAGTCTCCTCGCCATTCTCAGGCAGACCAACAACTCCCACCATGGGAGGTCAACTGTACTCCCCCAAAATATGTGACCCAAAATAAATATCTGTGTTTATAAAGTCGCTTCCCGAGATGTTCTGTTGTAGAAACTGGCTAGCATAATCTTGGGCTTCCTGGCTGGAGTTAACTTCCTTATTTTGGTGATTGGCCAGGCTCAGGTATAGCAACAAAGAACAGGTGAAGATAATGAAGAGTGAGTTCCAGGACAGGCGCAAAGCTACACAGAGAAAGCCTGTCTCCAGAAAGAAAGAAAGAAAGAAAGAAAGAAAGAAAGAAAGAAAGAAAGAGAGAGAGAGAGAGAGAGAGAGAGAGAGAGAGAGAGAGAGAGAGAAAGAAAGAAAGAAAGAAAGAAAGAAAGAAAGAAAGAAAGAAAGAAAGAAAGAAAGAAAGGAAGGAAGGAAGAGAAAGAATTGGATGAGTGGCATGGAGCAACCATTCAGTGGGTAAGAGCATTAGCTGCTCTTACAGATTCAATTCCCAGCACTTACTTGGGTGGTTCACAACTACCTGTAACTCCAGCTTCAGGGATCCATCACCCTCTTCTGCCTCCTCGAACCCCCATACCTGCACGTACTTCCATCCAGACATGCATAACAGGGCCCAAGACAACTGATCCATGATGGGAGGGCCATTCAGGCCACTAAAAACTCAGCAAGAAGACAGTACCACCAGCTGGCATTAAAACAAAGACTTCTTCCATCAAAGTCCACAGTTCTGGGAAAGCCCAACTCTACTAACCTTGCTTTTGGCTCCCGAACCTCCACTTCTAGATAACTGTCATTGCTAACTGAAGTGTGTCAATCCAGGATTCAGTCTTTGTGCTTAAAAACTCACCCTGAGAAAGGCTCAGGGCCACACTGGGATCCTGACGGCCCAGGGTAGTCTCAGGCTGGCTAATAAAGATGTTCTAGTGGCTTGAACGTGTGTCTGAGTAGTCTTCTCTGAAGAATGCCCCACCACACGTACACGTCATTTTATCCATAGGAATAATTTTACGTGCATTGGTGTTTTGCTTGTATTTGTCTGTGTGAAGGCGTCAGATTCCCTGGAACTGTGAGCTGCCATGTGGTTGCCGGGAATTGAACCCAGGTCCTCTGGCAGAGCGGTCAATGCTCTCAACCCCTGAGCCATCTCGCCAGCCCAGAAAAAGCACTGGACAACTGAGGCCAAAGCCATGGTTAATGGTCTATCAGAGACCTGACTGACTTCCTGCAACACACATCAGAAGACTCCCAAATGCCCGTAACTGCAGATCCAAGGGGTCCGACACCCACTTCCGGCCTTCCTAGCGACCCACATGTACACACACAGAGACAGAGACACACGTACATTGAATAAAAAAATAATAACTGAGTGCCTTCCGGGCTTTTAACCTGAGGTGTCTGCTTTTGCTTAGAAAGATTCAAAGGGAAGCTGAGTCCCCGTGGCTTCCCCCAAGCAAGGCTTCCTGGTCTCCCTTCTCTGCCCTGGCAGGCTTCCAGGCTGCCTCCCACACAGCCTGTGGTCAACACACACACACATACAGTAAAATATGTACCAGAATATGTAACAGTAAAATAAATTCTGAGGGAGAGAGAAAGGAGAGCACACGGTGAGACCTGTCCCTGCACAGACGAGGTGGGGACACAGGATGGGCGGCAGGAGACGCCTGCAGGACCATGGAGGCCAGGGGACCCTGGGGACTCTGAGGCTGCAGAAACCAGCAGCCCTCGATCGCCCTTCCTCCACACAGCACAGAACCTGCTGGAGCCGGCTGCATCAGAGGACTTCACCTTTAACTCAGGTGGCAATTCTCTCCAGAACATGAGCACAGCCCTCAGCCACGAGCGGGGACCTCCTTCCACAGTGGGCAGCCGTTGATGCACAGACTCATAGCTGGCCAAGGGTCTGAGAGTACTGGACCAGCTCCTTCACCACCCCTTTCTCAGAGGTCAAAGAACTCCTCATAGGAGGGGGCAGAAAGGATGTAAGAGCTGGATATGGGGAGGAGTGCTGTGCGATGCTGCAACCGTGGGACCACTGCACTCATGAACTTAACTGCAGCTGTGGGGACACCACAAGACCAAGCGAAGGAGATGGGTCAGCATTTCAATGGGCAGTGTTAGGCGCACTATTAGTTACATACATATATACATACAGAAAGACAGAGAGAGAGAGAGGAAGAGAGAGAGGGAGAGAGAGAGGGAGGGAGGGAGAGAGGGAGAGAGAGGGAGAGAGAGAGGAAGAGAGAGAGGAAGAGAGAGAGGAAGAAAGAGAGAGAGGAAGAGAGAGAGAGGAAGAGAGAGAGAGAGAGAGAGAGAGAGAGAGAGAGAGAGAGAGAGAGAGAGAGGGAGGGAGGGAGGGAGGAAGGGAGGGAGGGAGGGAGGGAGGAAGAGATACGGCAGAAAGTAGGAGGGAGACATGTCGGAGACATGTATGAAACTGTCGAAAGCGGGAGGCACTGAGATGACTTAGCAGGTAAAGGCACCTGTTTGCCAAGCCTGATGACCTGAGTTTGATCCCTAGGACCCACATAATAGAAAAAGAAAACTGTCTCCTACAAATGGTCGTTCTACCTACTTACCTCCCTACACACACACACACACACACACACACACACACACGCACACGCACGCACGCACTTGTGTAAGTAAAATATAAAAATAAATAAATTTTAAATCCTCTTAAACAAATCGGGAAAAAGGTAACCGTCAACCCCAACTACAAAACCTGAGATCTACTATGGTCACCCGCCCGCATGAAATGCCCATGCAATAGTGGCACAAAAGCTGTGGAAGTAACCAACCACTCCCTGGTTGAATGCAAGGCCCATTGCATGAGATGGGATCCGTTCCTGGCGCTGCTCCCGTGCCCACGAGCCTGAGACTACATAGGCCATGCAAGGGGAAAACCAAATACTCCTGTTTTGCTAAAGAAACACGGCAATAAAATGCCTCCTAATGGCATTCTACCATAGCCATAGACCAGTGTCTTGCTTAGCCATTGCAGGAAATCTTCCTCTTGCAGTAGGTGGGAACTAGCAACTGGACCCTTGGGACAGACAGCTCAGGCCTAAATGGAATGTCTTCATCAAGTCCCTCTCCTCAGGGCTTAGAGAACCCTGCAGAAGAGGCCTGTTAGGTACAGCAGCTCTGACGAGGACACGAACTCACAGACTGTGGCAGCAGGCACAGAGCCTGCGGGGTCTAAGCCAGATGGGCTCCCAGTGCTGAAGGGGGAAGTGGTCATGCACCCCATCCCTAACCCAGATGCTCCCTCCAATAAACAACTACTTGCAAAGGAAAATGAGTTTTCTCCTGTGCAGTCTCACTGGGTATACGAACCACTCTTAAGGGAGGGCCTGTGCTCAACAGCAGATGGCCAACATGAAACCAACTCAATAGTATTTTTTTCAGAATTTTCTACTCATATTGCTTTGTTTGGGCAATTTTGTTTTACCAGTCCTTTGCTTATTATAGTTTCCAATTTTGTGTTTCCATAGGTATGTGTGTGTTTCATGTGCTTTCTCTTTGGTTTTTTTGTTTTGTTTTGTTTTTTGTTTTTATTCTGGTTTGTTTGCTTTTTGTTTGACTATTATTTTTTCTAAAGAAAGAGAGAAGGAAGGACTGGAGTTGGATGGTCTCTCTGGTGGAGAGACTCTAGGAGGAGTTGAGAGAGGGGGAACTGACCAGAATGCACTGTATGTGCAGGGCATTGGTGGCACACACCTTTACTCCCAGCACTCAGGAGGCAGAGGCAGGTGCATCTCTGTTTTTGAGGCTAACCTGGTGTACAGAGCGAGTTCCAGGACAGGCTCCAAAGCAATACAGAGAAACCCTGTCTCAAAAATAAAATAAAATAAAAATAAAAAAGAGACTATATTGCATGAAAAAATATTTTCAATTAAAATGTTCAAAGAAAAAAATAAAAGCTATTCTTTAAAAGAATAAATTTCAACTTTTTTGCTATAAGCAAACATTGCCGCTCCACCCTCAGTTCCAAAAGGAATATTATTATCTCTATGGAAACCAAATAAACCTTCCCTCTGCTTCACAGGGGATGCTGTGCCCCATAAGCAAACACCCTGCTCCACAGGGAAAGCTATACTCCATGGGCAAACATCCTTAGAGGTAGCTGGAACTCAGGCTGCCACACCTCTGGGGTCAGACATTTCAGTCAGCTGGAAATGAACCCTGACAGCAGCCACGACACCCTTAGCTGACCGCTGTGAATAGCCTGAGCTAGCCCTGAACCAGAAAAGGCTGTCCATGTTCAAATCCCAGCTCTGAAGCCTGAGTAAGTTACTAGCTGTGGAAGGCATTGTCTGCTCCTACAGGGAACCGGGGCTCAGTTCCAGCACCTACACTGGGTGACTCACAGACATCGGTAACTTGGGTTCTAGGACATCCGATGCCCTCGTCTGGCCTCCAGGGGTACTGCGTGCGTGTGGTGCACAAACTCGCACACAGACACACATATACACATAAAAATAAAAATAAGTAATTTTGTCTTGTTTTGAAAAATAAAACACGGTGCTTGTCTCTTGGGAGAATTGTAAAACTGCATGCAATTCAATTGAAGGCATTTGGCAGAGAGCCGCAGGCACAATGGGGCCAATTAATGTTAACCGTAATTATTATTAATTACCCCACCATGCTGCAGAGCCTGTGGCTCCGCCTGTTCTGTAGCTCTCTAAACCACGCAGGGCTACTCAGCATTGCAAGGAGGACATCAAGCCACACCCACACAACCTATGTCTGCCCTCCCAGCAGTGCTGGGAATAAAACCTCAGGGCTGACACCAGGGACAGATCCTGGAGCTCACAATCTAGATCTCTGCCCTACCACAGACCCATCTTGCCTGTCCCGCAGATCCTTCTTAATAGATCGGAGCATCAGGTTTTTCAAACCAGACATTTCTGTTCAAATCCCGCCTTGCTACAAGCCGGTCGACTGGCCGTGGGTGAGCGGTTTGCAGACAGAGGGCATGCCCGATGCGGAAGTTAGATAGAGCCCAAGAGGAGGTGGCCCTGGGTGCAGAGTGAAGCCCAGAGGCCAGGGCATGTGAAGAGTGTGGCCAACAGCTTTAGTGAGGCAGTGCAGTGCTGGGCCCCTGATTCAGCCTGGGTGGCAGTGAAGGAGGGTGGCGAAGCAGCGCTGGGTGTCACGGGGAAGGTTAGCTCCTTGCCTGTCGAGAGTATGTAGCGAGTGGAACAAGATGAGTGACTATGGGGTCAAATGGCATGAGAGCTTTTCCCCACCCTAAAAGTCTCCAGGAATCTGTGCCACGCAGAGACCCAAGGGACCAACTGCATGGAGGCTATCCTGGGCTGCAAAGCAAAATCCTGTCCCAAAAAAATTAAACACAGGCCAGATGTGGTGGTGCGGGCATTTAATCTCAGCACTTAAGGCAGAGGCAGATGGATTCCTGTGAGTTCCTGGTCTACAAAGTGAGCTCCTGGTCAACCTGGGCTGCAAAACCCATTTGACCCAGAAATTCTGGCCAATCAGCACCCTCCAGACACAGACCACAAGGAACAGATCCCGAGAAAAGGCCTGTGCTCTCAGGCGCCCCAACAGGCCATCTGTGGTACTGCAACCCCTCTGAACCTGGCGGTGAGCAGTTTCCTGGTCGGTCTTATTGTTCTGTGCATCACCGCCCATATAACTGTCCACCCCGGAGACACTGTTTGCACTGCTGAATCGGTCGGTCTCAATCCACAGAGTTGAGTCGGTCTCCACAGTCACTCAAACCCTGGCGCTGGGCAGGAGAGATGTGTCAGTGGGGGAAGGAACTAGCCTTGAGTCTGGTTCTCCAGACCTGTATGTTAGAGAGAACAGAATCCCACAGGCTGACCTTACACACACACATGCATGCATGCATGCATGCACGCACGCACGCACACAAAGGGGGTGCTGAACCAGCACAGTAGCCTGCATCATAATACTGCTCCATGAATAACTGAGTCTCATGTCCAAGACGTCTATACTCAAGTGGAGTAAAGGGACCACATTCTTTTTGAGTTAGAAATGTCATCTTCTAAGTGGCCCTGCCTTGGGTGCATAGAGATGAGACAGTCATCAGACCTCCCCTCAGGGGCCAGAAACTCCAAACGTCCTTCCACTCTTAACGGGGACTTCCCAAATGACCCTGGGGCAGAGACACAGAAAGGCAGTATTCATCCCTAAGGGTACAGGGCATGGGACAAAGAGGACATGGCTGGGGACAGGGCCCAGCCCCCTAGTCCTCTTCCGGTGTCAGGTTCCACCCCAGAGCTCCATGAGCAAGGGACAGGCAGGTCCAGACACTAAGCCCAGCCCCTAAGAGGCCAAGGCCCTGCCCAGGGAAACGGGTTCTGCAGGATGGAGCCTCTTCCTGAGCCATGCTGTCAGACCTGGAATTAGACAGAGGATCTTCGGTGGGCAGGCGCCAGGGGCAGTAGGGATAAAGCCAGGTGACCTCAGATGACTCAGCTTTAGGTGGTTGATTCAACCACATTGGGGAGGGGGGAGAGGGAGGGGCTAAAGACCTCAGCACCAGGCTCAGCTGAGTCACTGACAAGCTGGGTGGCCAGGAGTGAGCCTTGAGCCTCGGTTTCCTATCTGTGAATCAGGGAGGGGTAGGCTGCGAGCAAACCATAGGTACAAACACTGCCGAGACTCCCCCAGTGAGGTCATGAGCGGGCAGACACTTACTGAGCTCGGGGTAAGGCTTGGAGTTTCACACACAGCACTGCAAAAACCATGGTGGAGTTTAGCCCAGTGCTGTGGTAAAGGCTGCCATGACCCCAGTACTCCGTTAGACTAAAACGGGAGAGTCGTGAGTTCCAAGCTAGCCTAGGCTACATTGGAAGATCCTGTCTCAAACACAGTGAAAGTGTCTGCCTATTAAACTGGTGACCGGTCGGTGTGATGCCCCAGTGGCTGGACTTGGGAGCCTTTGTTTCTGTTTTTCATTGACACTCTGGAGATACATTTAATTCAGTCTGCTTTTGTCACATAGGAAAACAGTTTGCTTGGTGAGGACACAGAACAAATTAGGGAAGCGATTGAGAGGGAAGGCTGGGCTGGGCCTAGATCCCTCACCAAGAAGGTCCTGCTGCTGGGCCAGGACTCCAGGGTTTGGCTTTTCCAGGCACTGGCAGGGATGGGAATCATGGGAGTCTACGGCCATTTGCTATTTCTGTAGGTACTAGGAGCCACAGCAAATTTGAACACGGAAGACAGAGTATGGGGTGTAAGAAAGCTGCCTAGAGCTCCAAGTGTGCAGGAGATAACCCACAGTAGCTGACGGGCCAGGCTTCTCCCTTTGGTGAGCTTCGTGGGAGAGAGAGAGAGAAAGATGGAGAAGAGACAGCGAGTTACAGAACGCCAGACGGTCAGAGCGAGAGATGAGAGCAGGGAGAGCAGAGGAGAGTAGAGACCATGCCAGGTGCCCGCTGGGGACCTAACGAAGACCACAGACACCCACAGGCAGCACTCCACAGAGCAGGGATGCAGATGGCATCCCGAATCTGAGGCAAAGGCCCTGAGCCTAGCACAAACCTTCATTCTTCCCTGGAGCCAGAGAAACTGAGGCTGCCGGGTACAACCCTGCCCCAGGGCTGCCCACAGGGCTCTCCGGAGACCTGCCTGTTCTGCCTGTTGCCCACTGTCTCACGTGGGCCCCATACCTGTGTCACCAGGTTATAAAAGGAACCGGATCTCGCTTTTTTTTTTTTTTTTTTTTTTTTTTTTCTTAAAGATAAGCCTCGACCCAAATAAGGCGAGGTCTTCTGGCAGATGAGCTGGCCAAGTCCTCCTGAGTGTGAGGAGCTAGTGGTGGCTGGCCCGGCAGCAGACTTGGGCCTCCTCCAAGACTCGCCCGCAGGAGGGCGGGCATGCAAGGCTTATAAGGCCTGTTTCTCCACCCTGGGATGTTCACTCAAACCCTTGTGCCTACACCCCACAGAAGCCATGGAGGCCATCAAGAAGAAGATGCAGATGCTGAAGCTGGACAAGGAGAATGCCATCGACCGTGCCGAACGGGCCGAGGCAGACAGAAAAACAGCGGAGGACAAGTGCAAGCAAGTAAGAGCCCTGAGCCGCACTGGGCTACTTCCGGGCTGCCCAGCACCCTCTCTGTGCTGATTCCTTCCGCTGTTTCAGGCTGGCCTTGAGGGCGTCCCAGGAACTGCCAGGAGGGGGGGGGGGCTAATGCCCTGTAATAGAAAAGGTAAGGGTGCCGGTTGAAGAGACAGGGGCCTGCCTCCAACACAGATGGCCTGCGCTCAGTCCCTGGAATCCACATGGTGGGAGAAGGAGCAGTAACCTGCAGCCAGCTGCCCTCTGACCTCTGCCCTTGCTCATGACATAGGATGTGTAGTCTTCTAACAAAGAAAAGCTAAGGGGGCCCTGTTCTTCCTAAGAGGCTGTGGACGGCGGCCCAGGTGAAACATTCGTCAGCATCACTCTTAGGCAGAGCCCCTGGGTTGCACTGTAGCGGACTCTGAGGGAGTCTGAGAAAGAGAGGAGGGAGCCAGCCTGGCAGTCAGGGTCTGAGTCAGGGACGCTGTATGTGCAGGCCCCTCTCCCTGAGCGTGACCTCCAGCATGTATGTTCATATATGTGTGGCGTGTGAATGTCGTGTTTCCTCACTACAGGGCCGAGGTGTGGGGAGATAAGACTGTCTGTCCATCTGTCTGTCTGTGTGTGTCTGTCGCAGCCACAGGACGATCGTGTCTTGTTGGGACTGTAGTGTCTGGACTTGTGTCCATGAGGTGTTATCATGACGGACATTGCCCTGTGTGTCTAGGTAAAGCATGTCAAGGGTGTCACCAGCATCCTAAAGAGAGTGGCTGTGTGTGGAGATCGGTGACCTGGGACCCACTACAGACTGGCCAGGAGGAGCCTGGGTTCTAGGAAGGAGCATTAAGGACTGTGGCAACCAGGCTCCCGTGACAGGACGGGAGACCACTTCACCCTGATGACAGCCTTGGAACTGTCGGCAGCTATAGGGAGCAGATGCCCAGGAGGCCTTGGGGTCGAGATTCCCTGGAGAGCTGGGAGGGGGCAAGGGACACTTGCCCAGGCTCGGCAACTCGCAGGCCGCCACTGCAGTGACCCCGCCAGAGCGCATTCACTTGTTTCAACGTGGTGTGTAGAGCCTCAGTGGGAGGAAGGCAGGCATCTCTGTTCCCCCTGCAGCACCCCACTCTGCCCCTCAGGGCGTTCCCTACCACAGGGTCACCTGAGAAGCCCTCAGGAGCACCTACAGCCTCCAAGAAACCCAGGGTCCCCAGGACGGTAACACCACACTCAAAGCCCTCCCAGGCCAAGGGTTAGTTTACACAGAAGTCGTTGTCACTGTGTACCCAGGGACAAGCACCGCCAGTCCTCTGTGCCTTTGTGGCCTCCCTGTAAGGTGGGGAGGCCTGGGAGCCACCTCCCAGCTGACACGGAGGCTCATGGGTGACGGTGCAGGTGAAACCCTTGGCCCGGTGCCCAGCTGAGAGGGAGCACTGATAAATGTGGGGTTATATCCTGCCCCGCCTGACTTCCCCTGTGGGCCTCCCCACCCCCACTGTCCCAGGACTGCCCGAGAACCTGTGTGGCACACTTGTGTAGGCTAGCCCCACCCCTCCGCCTTCCCTGGCACCCTCCCTGGCAAGCAGTTCTAGCCCTGTCCTAGGCTGCCCATGTCTGTGTGCTGTGTGAGTGCTGCGTTTCACCCAGCCCTCGCGTCCTTGTCGTAAAGGTTTTGGCTTGGGAAAAGAAAAGTAAGTCTATGGCCTCACTTCTCATTAACTTGTGACTGGCTGATCTAGTGACTCTCGCAAGGGGACCTGGAACTCAAAGAGAGGACTCTCACAGCTCCCAGCCAGCTCCGTGACCAAAACATGGCAGTCTGTCCTGCATCTCGCTTAATTTTTCCGGTGTGTGTGTGTGTGTGTGTGTGTGTGTGTGTGTGTGACACATGTCTGTGTCCCAGATAGCAGAGAAACATGCCTGACCTGACGTCCCACTCTAGCATCCTCTGCCTTATCCCCCAAGGCAGGGTCTCTTGATGGCCCTGGAGCTAGCGATGGCCAGCGATCCGATCCTCCTGTCACCACACACACACACACACACACACACACACACACACACACACACACGCATAGTGCTGGGGTTACAACACACGTGCATCAGTATGGGGGGTTATATGTGTTGGGGATTTGCTTTACGGTGTTCTTACCCTCTGAGCCATCTCCCCTGTCCTGGACTTTGTTTTTTCTTCTGTGTTTTCCAAGTCTTTTTGTCAAGCAAGCTGCCAGGAGTGACTTAGGTTCGAATCCAGGCCACTCCCATTTTATGTGTCTGTTTTCTGTTGGGGCACACATGGGAAAACCTGGGGACAACTTTTAGAAGTCAGTTCTCTTAGTCCACCTCCTGGGTCCCAGGACTGAACTCAGGGTGTCAAACTGGGCTTGAGCACCTTCATCCACAGAGCCACCTCCATGGTGTGGCTTTTTGAGACATGATCCAACTGTGTAGCACAGGCTAGCCTGCAATCCACAGCAACCCTCCTGTCAGATCTTCCCAAGTGCTGCAATGACAGATTAAGTCAGTCCTGCCGGGTGATAGAGGCTGCCGGGTGGGTAGAGATGCCATCATGGACTCCCCTTCCTACCACTGTGGCAGGACAGAGCCAGCCAATCAGGAGCCATCGGAACCAAGCCCTGCCCTGTGCCCCAGGGGCCTCCAGCCAGATCCGGTTCCTGGCTGTCTGTCCAGTGTGGCAGTAGGATGGAAATCTGGTCCGGCTGTTTCCTGCCTACTCCCAGCATCCGTTCCTGCTGCCCTCTGACCCCACATCCTGCCTCCACCTCACTAAACTGTGTATCCTATGACCACTGTACTGGGAGGGAAACTGAGGCCCAAAGCACAGTGGCTGGCCAGGGACAGCTGCACACCCACAAGCTCTGAGCATGAAGTTTGGACAGAAGGGAAACGGCCCAGTTCCTGTTTATTTTTCATACCCACATCCTACCACTGGAAGCTTTGGAGGGTGTCACTGATCCAATCGACAAACTCCTGGGGGTTGGGGGGATGGCACAATGGGTAAAGTGCTTGTCACACAAGCATGGCGAGCTGAGTCTGGATCCCAGATCCCATGAAGAGCCCAGCACAGCAGAGCATGCCTGTAACCCCAGCACTGAGGGTCTGGGGGTTCCTTGCCCTGCCAGGCTAACCAAATTAGTGGATTCCAGTTCCAGTGAGAGACCCTACCTCAAACAGCATAGAGAGGAGAGCGAAAGATGCCTGATGTTAACCTCTGTCTTCCACATATATGAGCACACACATGTCACACACATACACGTACACACATACACACCACACACATATCAAAGGCCACATCCTGCTGCGCTCTGCTGCTGGAGCCACGGTGACACTAGGGATAGGTGGGCTGACAGCAAAAGGTATGGACAGCAGAGCATAGCAGTCAAGCCAGCACTGGCATCCAAGCTCCACCAGTGTGACCTGGAGTGAGTCCGATCCCCTTTCAGGGACTCTGTAGCATAGCGCTTCTGTGAGCCTGTGTGTCCCACGTTGCAGCATAGCGCTTCCGTGAGCCTGTGTGTCCCACGCTGTGTGTCCCACGCTGCAGCATAGCGCTTCCGTGAGCCTGTGTGTCTGTGTAAGTTCTCAACTGTTCTGGTTCAAGTGTTGTCTCCCAAAACATCAGGAACTCGGTCAGGTACCAGCCAGGTGAAGGGACACATGCCTGTCATCCCCGCACTATGGAGGTGGAGACAGAAGGGTCAGGAATTCAAGCTCATCCCTGGCGCATAGGGAGGTGGAGAATACCCTGGGCTATGTGAGACCCAGCCTCAAAAATCACACAGGAACTGGAGAGATGGGTCTGTGGCTGACAGCACCGGCTGCTCTTACAGAGGACCTGAATTCAGCTGCCAGCACCTGAGTTAAGCAACACCTGTAACTCCAGGTCCAGAGAGTCCAACACCTCTGCAGGCACCTACACACACACACACACCTTTTTTAAAAGCATACCAAGCCCTTCTCAAACTCTTTACGGCCTCTGAGTCCAATGGGGTCATATCTGTTTCACACAGAGAGTACCCAGGCTTGGAATACAGTAGGTGCTCAATAAATACTCCATGCTACAGATCCAGAAGGAAGACAGGGGGGTGAGGGCCAACCCTGCTCTGGGAGATGTCTTTAAGGAAAATGACTCACTCTTAGTCAAAGTCAGCTTCCTGCTCCAGAGTGTTCAGAGGTCACCAGACCAAGGTTTCCATTCTGCAGATGGGGAAACCAAGGCCAGAAAAGGGTCACATATCTGGGGTTCTCTTCCTAGGGGTCAGGGCGCTGGCTTTAGCCTGAAGTTCTAGGAAAGATGAGATGGCCCAGTCACATCTATCATAGTGGCAGACTGGGACTGTATAGGAGTGGCCTTGTGTTGTCACACAAGCCAGCTGGGCCTGCTCATCTGGGACTCCTGGGTGGCTTCAACGGAGTCTCTGTGTCAGGCCTGGCTCTCCCCTTGGAGGGTGGGCTTTAACTCCTACCCACTGAGGAGTGCTCAGGGCCGCCCAGGTGCCACTTCTGACAATATGCTCCCTTTGGGAGAGAAGAAAGCAAGCGTTAATCCAGTGTGGGGAGGCAGAGGCAGCAGATCGCATCTCTCAGAGTGCACGGCCAGCCTGATCTACACAGTGAGACCCCCATCTTCAAAAATTAAAATTAAAAAAGTGGACAGCAGCCAGGCATGGTGGCACACACCTTTAATCACCGTACTCAGAGGCAGGCAGATCCTTGCCAGTTCAAGGCCAGCCTGGTCTATAGAGTGAGTTCCAGTACCGCCAGGGATACACAGTGAAATCCTATCCTGAAAAACCAAACACAGGAAATAATAATAATAATAATAATAATAATAATAATAATAATAATAATAATAATAATAAAAAGAGTAGACAGCATTTAATGTTCTCTTGCTGGCTTTGCATGCTCTTTCTCTCTCTCTCCTCTCTCTCTCTCTCATACAGATTCAGCTGGTTACCATCTTAGTTAGCATTTGCTGTCCACAGGGATCAGTCTTGGTGTGAGTATTCGGTCCCCACCAAGTTTATCTTGGGAACTGGGTTCTAGTCCTGGTAGCCTAGGGAAAGGCAGCCACCCTGTGTGTTCCCTGCTGAGCCACAGTAGGCCTGCTTGGGGGTGGAGGGCAGCTGTATGTCAAAGACAGGAGTGGCCCTGGCAGCCAGGAGGTGTAAGGTAGGCAGTGGGGAGCTACAGGAGGTTCTCGCCAGGGAGACAGGCCTGCACATGACCACAAATGTCATCTCTGCCTATGAAACTCAGCGAGACACCCAGAGGCTCCACTTAGCTTAAACAGAGATCACCCGACAGCGGCATTCTGAATATGGGAATGCAAAATGGAATCTGCAGTGTTTACTAGCAAAGTGGGGTTCTGCCTTCCTCAAGAGAGTGGGGACGCTGGTGAGTCTAAGAATCCAACGTGTGGATGATTTATTTTCATTTTACGTGTGTGGGCGTTTTGCCTGCGTTTTGAATGCCTGTGCAGTGGTGTCATGGAGGCCAGAGGAGGGTGTTGGGTCTCCTCGAACAGGAGCTGGGAATCAAACCTGTGTCCTCTGTGAGAGACCTGTCTATATATACTGTATACTTTCTACACTGCTGTGGGGGACGCATGAGTGAGGACGGAGGGCAGCTTGTGGGAACGGGTTCTGAGGATGGACCCAGGGTGCTGTCAGGCTTGGTGGCACTGGATTGCTCCCGCTGAGCCATCTCACCAGCTCAACAAGACTTTACGTTTCTTGGCAGGGTTTCAAACTCCCAATCCCTCTGCCTCAGCCTCCCAAACGCTGGGTGACAGGCGTGCACCACCATAAGGAAACTGCGGCCCAGAGAGCTGGGACCCAGACCCTTAGGCTGACTCGTTCTCCTGTGTCCCAAGGTGGCAGAAGAGCTGGCGCACCTCCAGAAGAAACTGAGGGGCGCTGAGGACGAGCTGGACAGGCACTCCGAGGACCTGAAGGACGCGCAGGAGAAGCTGGAAGTGGCGGAGAAGAAAGCCTCGGATGTAAGCGCAGCTGCGGGCGCCCGCTCGGGCCCGGCGGGGCGGGGCGGGGCGCGCGGGACGCGGGGAGCCCTCAGGGCAGCGGCGACCAGCGGTGCCGACGTCAGCCTCCCCCCGCCCGGTGCTGACGTCGCGGGCCGGCCGGGGTGACCTCATCGGCCCGACGGCAGCGGCCGGGGGGCGGGGAGAGGCGGGGGCGGCCCCGGCGTGGCCAAGGCTCGGGCCCGGGCGCGGCCGCCCAGCTGTCGCCGGAGCCCAGCGGAGCGAGCGCGCCATGGCCGGGCTCAACTCGCTGGAGGCGGTGAAGCGCAAGATCCAGGCCCTGCAGCAGCAGGCGGACGACGCGGAAGACCGCGCGCAGGGCCTGCAGCGCGAGCTGGACGGCGAGCGCGAGCGGCGCGAGAAAGTGAGCGACCCGGGCCCGCGCCATCCCCGAGCCCCGCGCGACCCCGGCTTTCGTCCCGCGCTGCAGCCCCGCACGCTCCCGGGCCCGCGCCGCGCTCCCTCCTTTCTCCCCGGCCCCGCGCGCTCCCGCCCTCTCTGCTCTCTCCCGCCCGCCCTCCGTCCTCCGCCCGGGTCATCGCACCGCGGGACCCCGGGACCCCGGAGCGGCGCCGTACGCTCTCTGGGCGGGAAGCGGGCGGATGGGACCGGGCAGCCCCGCGTGGGGTCCCGGGCGGCCGGGCGGGCGCCGCCTCCATTGTCTGCGGCCGGAGCGCGGTGGGGGCGGGGAGGGCGCGCGCTCGCGCTCCTTCGCGCCCGAACTTTCCCTGCCGGCGCGTCCCTGGGGTGCGGTCGCGACGTGTCCGCTGAGGGCGGGGTGGGCGCAGGAGTGTCTGGGCGCAGGCCTGCAGCGCCCCTCACCTAGGCCCCTGGGGTGCCCGCCGGGTCGGAGCGCGCGCTGAAGGCGCCTCCGCCGGGAGCCCGGGACCCGGGGCGTGAATGGCTCCCAAAGAGGAAGCGGCCTCTGCGCCCTCGTCTTCATCTCTGCGTCAAGCCCGGGGCCGCGGGCAGATCTGGGTTCTAAAAACTCAGCCCTGGCACCCACACGGCACTCGATCCTCGTTTCCGTCCTAAAGTCCGCTAAAGGTGGATGGCAGGCGAGACTAGGGAGATGCGTTCCAGACGGTTCCGGGGCTCCGAGCCCCCAGGCCGGGCTCTAAAGCCGCGCGTCCTGGCTAAGGAGCCTCTTAGACAAGGGAGGGGTGGGGTGGGGGGCGTCCGGGGACCCTGGAAGCCGGAGTGCAGAGATCGGGGCGGGGACCCTGGAAACTGCCCGGCCAGGTGATCAAGCGGCAGCCTGGCCCCTCAAGGGCCGCTCTGGCTGGAGGAGGCTCGGCCCCGGGGGAAGCGCCACACAGTAGCGGTCTGGCCTTGCACACTGCAGTCCCACCCTAGACAGCTCCAAAATGGCCCCGAATCTCCAGCCAAGCCAGGAATGGGCGGCCCGGGTGGGGTGCCGGGGAATGCTGTTTGGAAAACTTGGGTCTCCTTTAAAAGTTTGTGTGACAAAGTTGTGCAAAGACGACTTAAGTTGATCCCAGACCAGAAATGGGGGGGGGCATGTGGTGGCAGACTTCTGGGACTGTGTCCCAACAGCTGGGTTCATTTAGATTTTTGTGTGATTAACCGACGTCTTCCTGTTCCTTGGGCACAAGTATCTAGCGAGCCTCTTTTACCTTATAAGGGAAACCCTTTGTAGCCCGTGGAAGGCTTTGATTGCAGGAAGGGGCGGGACTCAGGATGACCAGCCTGGGGGTGGGAGCTAGTGTGTGTGTGAGTGTGTGTCCATCCATCCGGTGCCCGAATGTGCTGCGCGTGTGTGTGTGTGTGTGTGTGTGTGTGTGTGTGTGTGTGTGTGTGTGTGTGTGTGTGTGCGTGCGTGCGTGTGTGTGTGTGTGTGTGTGTGTGTGTGTGTGTGTGTGTGTGTGTGTGTGTGTGTGTGTGTGTGTGTGTGCCCCGTGCCCTCAGGCGCTGCCGTTAATGCATGTTTGTGAACGAAAGCTCTTTCGATTTTAAGCAGTTGAAAATGTGCCAAGATTCAGAATGTGCCTCATCAATCTAAATTCTTTCTCTTTTCTTTGAGACAACTCATGAATCATGTCAAAGTTGATTACTATCCTGGGTGTGGCCTTGCACATCTCCAGCTCCCTCTACTCCAGAGGCTAGGGCTGTCCGATACAGTGCTTGTTTTGCCCGGGTCCCATCTCCAGGGCTGGGTGAAGGGGATGAGGTGGTCCCAGCACTTGAGAGGTTCAGACACAGACATCAGAAGTTCAAGGCCAGCCTGGACTACATGAGCCCATGATTCAAAAAACTATTGCCTGCAAATGGGTACAAGGTTTTTTTAGAAAATGGCAAAAGTTAACAGATTAGATGATAGTGGTTCTAGCTGCGTACTTTTGCTAAGTATACCAGAAACTGAAGCGGGTGGGAACCAATCCTGCCCTAGTTGTTAGAGTTTGATAGATATTGAGGTTTAAGACATTAAAAAGAGGCACCCATGGGCACTGAGATGGTTCAGTTGGGTAGAGGTGCTTGCCAACAAGGCTGTGGCCTGAGTTCAATCCCCAGGACCCACACAGTGGGAGAGGAGACCAGAGACACACAGGCACACATTGGTGTTGGGAGGCAGCCTGGCCTTGTTCTGCTACTTCCCTACTCACTGGTTTTTATAGCTGTCCTCTGTAGTGGTCATCCCTGCAAGGCAACCAGTGCGTAGCGTAACTTCCTCTGCGTCTTCTTCAGCAGAGCCCCATTTGCCCACACAGGGATTAAAATGTGTGCAGTGGAATTCAAGCTCGTCTTTATGCTGTGCAGCAAAAAAGCTTTACCTACTCCAGCTCTCAGCTCCCCCTCTTGGTGGTATTTTGACAGAAACGCTTTATCCTTTGGCTTGTCACCTGGGACCACAGGCATGTATCACCTTACCCTGCTAATTGGGTCTCATGTCATCAACTTTCCATGCTCCTTCTTGAGGGTGGCCACCCCTAGGTGACTGGCATAGCCTCCAAGCCTCTGAGGAACAGAGAGAGAGAAGGGGCTTATCAGTCCCAAGTCACTGAGCAAAACCACTGCACTGATGGGACCTTGTGTCCCCACTCATAAGATGGGTGAGACTTGAAGATAAAACAATACCAGGGCCAGGAAGATGGCTCAGTTGTTAAAGGCGCTTACCAACAGCATCATTGCCTTGAGTTTGAATCTCAGGACATGGTGGAAGAGGAGAACCATCCCTAAAAGTTGTCCCCTGTCTGCCACACAGGTCCCCTCTTACACACACACACACACACACACACACACACACACACACACACACAGGATGAATGTAATTTAGAAAAAAATGATAAAACGGCAGTAAGGATCCCCATCCTGCCCCCACCATCTTTCCCTTGTGAGGGATAAGCCACGCCACAGCCTTTGGTCGTAGCCCTTAGGCCTGTGAGAGTTATGGGCATATGAGGTACAGTCTATGAGAGATCCCTCTACCCAGATGACCCCAGAGCTCCTTCTTTCTGCATGCTGTGAAAGGCCCCCCTGAAAGCGTGCTCACTGAGTGTGCACAGGTCCCGGGCTCCTCTCCCACTATGGAAGGGACAACCACAAGCAATAAAACACCAAGAAGCTAGTCACACTGCTCAGCCTGTCCCATGCCTTCAGTGCAGCACCCTGTCCTTTCTCATGCTACCCATGTTTCATGGCCTCTCAGTGGGCTGGACCACTTGCTGTATGGGAGCAGACTCTGTGACATGCTCAGCTGCGTCCCTGTGCACCCAGCAGCCTTTTTGCGAATCCTACCTTGAGCCCAAGAATCTTCTGGAACTCACCCTAATACTGAGTCCTTTTTGGGTTGTGGGGTCTGTAGCTGAAACTGGCCTCCGTCTGGCTATCCTTCTCCTCAGCCTTCAGAGTGCTGAGATGTTAGGTATGTACCAACAGGCCCAGCTTTCCTTCCCTTTTTTTTTTCCTTCTTCTTTTTGTTTGTTTTTTGAGACAGGGTTTCTCTGTAGCTTTGGAGCCTGTCCTGGAACTCGCTCTGTAGACCAGGCTGGCCTTGAACTCACAGAGCTCCGCCTGCCTCTGCCTCCCGAGTGCTGGGATCTAGGTTGTGCGCCACCCCAGGCCTGGTTTTCTTCTTACTGCTGCAGGTAGATTCTTTCTTACTCTGGATGTGATGCTGCACAGGTGGTCTCTCCTATGTTGACTGGGTTGGCCATCAGTCACAGAGTGAACACCCTGAAGTTTTCAGGGAGACTGATACTTTATGTTCTCCAAAGAGGCTGGATGCTGTGACTTGCCTATAGTGTCAGCTCCCAGGAGACTGCAGCAGGAGCGTCCCTGAGCTGGAGGCCAGCCTGGCCAATTTGTGAAGCCCTGTGTCACAGAACAATAATTTTTAATAAGCAAATTTAAATTCAGATGAGAGAATTCTGTTGAGCCGGACCCCTGTGTGTGCTGAGACAGGGTATCAGGGACTGTGTGGTGGGGATAGCTGCTTGACAGCTTGCCGCGTCTTAACCTGGCTGGTGCACTGTGACTTCCCAGGCGGAAGGCGATGTCGCCGCTCTGAACCGCCGCATCCAGCTGGTGGAGGAGGAGCTGGACCGGGCTCAGGAGCGGCTGGCCACAGCCCTGCAGAAGCTGGAGGAAGCAGAGAAGGCTGCAGATGAGAGTGAGAGGTAGGTGGGATGCGTGCGACCTGTGGGAGGCTGGGGACGGAGCCAGGTGTGGTGGTGTACCCCTTTGGGCCCAACGCTGGGGAGGGTGGAGGGTTCCGGGTCAACCTGGGCTACATGAGGCCCATCCTGACTTTTAAAAAGGTGCGTGTGAGGGCTGAAGGCTCCGTAGATAAGCACTCAAATGCCCAGCAACCATGCAAAAGACCTATTGTGTTTACACAGGAGGCTGCTGGGGCTCACTGGCTGCCAGCCTACCTCCAGGGTCAGCGAGAGCCCTGGTCTGAAGGGACTAAGACAGAGTGATAGACAGGATGCCTGGCACCTTCCTGACCCTCCAAATGCACACACATTTTGGATGGAAAAAAGACGTGAGATGGCACTGGTGACTTGGGGACTGAAGGGAAAGACAATGAGATCTTATAGATGTGTGACAGCCCTATAGACAGCTCACTGTGTGGTGATATTAGGATTTATTTGTTTGCTTTTAATTCCCTTCTGTTTTGTTTGAGGCGAGGTCTATGTATGTAGTCCAGGCTGGCCTTAACTCCTAGCAACCTTCCTGCCTCAGCTACCTGAGTGCCGAGATGTCAGACGCCCCTGTGTGGTCAGCTTGGGTTTGTGTTGTTTTGTCTTGATAATGTTCCAGAGAAGAGCAACAATGTGCAGGTGTGGGCCTTCATGTGTTGCTTCTTTCTGGTCCCCACTCTACAGAAGACGGGGTCTCTAACAGTGTGGAGAAGAGGAGTGAAGGTGGGCTGGTCAGGCATAGCAGTGCACACTCTATCCCTGGGCCAGGGAAGGCTCTGCCATATGCCTAAATGGCAGTTCCCATTGCTGTGGCCAGCTTTAGCTTCTGAATGATGACAGATGTATTTTGAGAACACTGTATAGCCAGCCTTTGCTGTGTGTGCAGCTGATTTGTGCTGTATTTCACTGTCCCCCGGACTGAGTGACTGGTGTGTCTCAGTTTGGAGGGCTGAGGGCAGAACACACAGCTACAGCATCTCCAGCCATGGACGGTGTGGCCAGCCAGCCCGATACTGAAGGTTTCCCAGCGTAGGCTCCTCCCCAAGAACTGAGCTCAGACATGCTGTGAACATACACACCAGACACTAGATAACCAACCAAGAGCTGCTCGATGCTGAGCTCCTGCCTAGCACGTGGAGGACCTGTGTTCTATCCTCAGCACTAGGAGACGCTCTCGTGGTCCAGCAGGTAGAGGCACTGGCTGCCAAGTCCCGTGACCTGAATTCAGTCCCTGGGCCTCACATGGTGCTATACCCACTGGGCTCTCTCTGGCTCTCCCCATCCTGCTTTTTGAGACGGCTCGTCCAGTCAGCCAGTGAGCTGGCCAGTGAGCTCCAGGGATGCTGTCCACACGTGCCTACAGTGGTTTGTGTGGTGCTGGGAGCAGCATCAGGCATCATGTTTGTGTGGGAGCACGTGGCCATGACCCTGGACCTCTTCTACACTTTGTGCAGCTCAGCCAGGGCAAGCTTTGCTGAGGCAGCTGAGTTTTTCTGGCTGCCCTAGGGCATCATCCTTTCTGACCTGGGTATACAGAAGTGTCTTTTGTCTGAAATGCTTAGGACAGAAAGTACTTAGGAGTTTGGGTGTTTCTAAACTTGGGGATGTTTGCATATGTATAATGAGATGTCTTACTGTCTAAACAGGAAGGCCATACACATCCTTCATCCCTTCCTCCCAGGGACTGGGGGGTCATTTCATGCATTTCTAGTGTGCCCTCCTTTTAACGGTGGCCTGTTGCATGAGGAATTTTCCACTTGTGCTGTGACTGCTTAAAGGTTCAGGTTGTGGGTGGACTCTTGGTTAGGATTCACACAGCATTGAGTTCTATCCCCTGCACGTCCAAAAAAAAAAAAGTTTGTTTTGAAAGCCGGGCATGGCAGTGCCTTTCAACGTTCCCTTATTTTTGAGCACTTTGGGCTGCTGGGTTGTGCCTGCCTTCCCTGTGGTCTTTGCGCTGCAGCTTGTGTATTTTGTTTCCATTGGGTCCTGGCTCTGGAAGTTTCCAGTAACCCTTTCCCCCCAGCATGCGCATCCTGCCGGGCCTGGGCGTGTGCTTTACTTCTGTGTGTCTTTGTGTTCTGTTCTGTTGTGTGTCTGTCTCTGTGTGTGTGGCTGTGTGTGTGTCTGTCTCTGTGTGTCTGTGTGTCTGTGTGTCTGTCTCTGTGTGTGTGTGTGTGTGTGTGTCTATCTCTGTGTATGTGTGTGTGTCTATCTCTGTGTGTGTGTGTGTGTCTATCTCTGTGTGTGTGTGTGTCTGTCTCTGTGTGTCTGTGTTGTGTGTCTGTCTGTGTGTGTGTGTCTGTGTGTGTCTGTCTCTGTGTATCTGTGTCTGTCTCTGTGTGTGTGGGGGGGGGTCTGCCTCTGTGGGGGGGCATTGTTAGTTGGTTGGTTTGCAGGTTGTTTGTTTGTTTCTCTTTCTGTGCTTTAACACAGTCTCACTTTATAGCTGAGGCTGGCCTGAAACCCACAGGGATCCCCTTGCTTCTGCCTCCTGAGAGCTGGGACTAAAGGTGTGTACCACCACACACAGTGTAGCTCTGGGTTTATTGTTGGCTTTTCTTTTTTTAAAGTTTTGTTTTATGGAAACAAGATCCCACTAGAGAGCCAGGCTTGTCTGGAACTCAGAGGTCTGTCTCAGTCTCTCAGTGCTGAGATGTCAGAGGTGGCCACTCTCTCACCCGTAGGCTCCTCCAGCTGTCCCCTTACCCTCAGCGCAGCCTCGTGTGGGTAATAAGGGCTCAGAAACCTTCTGTGGCTCTGCCTTCCGTCCCTACTACCCCTGCTCCTCAACATTCCTGAAGGTGTGGCTGCTCACGCCACAGCCACGGCTGATGCTCAGGCTTGCCTCTCTGAGAGGGATACAAAACGGGTGCGCCCTGAGGAGCCACTTCACGGTTTCTGTTCTCTGTAAGGTGGGGACAGACCCATCCCATGGCGAAAGCTGGGTATTTGGTAGTGTCTGGAGGACCCCCAAACTTGGAGGAGATGCATGTCTGTCATTCTAGTGCTCCCAAAGGCTGAGGCAGGTGGAGTAGTCTGAGCTAAGTAGCAAAACCCTGTCCTCTAAGGCCTGAGGAAGGGGCCTGGGGTAGGACCGAAGCTCAGTTGGTAAGGATGCTTGCACAAAGCGGAGTTCAATCCTGAACACCACATAAGCCGGGTGTGGTGACGCAAGGCCATCACCACAGCACTGAGGAGGAGGTCAAGGCAAGGGGATTCAAAGCTCTCCTTGACTGCACAGTGACTTTGAAGTCAGTGTGGGCTATATCAGATCCCTGTCTCAAAAAAAAAAAGTTAATTAACATACGGAGATTGCTCCATATGCTCCGTGGGTGAAGTGCTCACTGCACAGGCCCGAGACGCTGAGTTCATATCCCCACCCTCACATAAAAGCTGGACATGGATGTATGTGTGTGCCCGTAATCCTGGCACTGGAGAGGCAAAGATTGGAGGATCTCTGGGTTTCTGCAGCTGCCGGTCTATAGAGAACAGCAAGCTCCGGGTTTAGTGAGAGACCTGTCTCAAAACAACATGGGCCGGAGAGATGGTCCAGCAGTTAAGAACACTTGCTGCTCTTGCAGAGGACCTGGGTTCGGTCCCCAGCACC
Organism: Cricetiscus sungorus; assembly: GCA_030556225.1. Classification (NCBI taxonomy): domain Eukaryota; kingdom Metazoa; phylum Chordata; class Mammalia; order Rodentia; family Cricetidae; genus Cricetiscus; species Cricetiscus sungorus. The sequence continues at coordinate 32,923,902 of JANBXA010000031.1, forward strand.
AGATGGCTTCTCAGTGAACTCAGTGTGGAAGCTGACGTAGGGCCCTTCCCCCTTGCCTGGTGCTGGGTGGAGACATTTGAAGACCTGGCTCTGACACCCCACCCACCCCCTTTGCAGAGGCATGAAGGTGATAGAGAACCGAGCCATCAAAGACGAGGAGAAGATGGAGATCCAGGAGATGCAGCTCAAAGAGGCCAAGCACATCGCCGAGGAGGCTGACCGCAAGTATGAGGAGGTGAGTGGGGCTGGTGGGTGTGGCCGCAGGAAGTGGGAGGAAGCCGTGCTGCCGATAGGAGCCCAGCGGAAGGCCACACTCAGGATGATTACCTCTGTGGGAACATCTGTGTCCCCAGACACAGTCACTTAGCTGGGAAACTGTCTCGAGGTTGCCAAAAAAAGGACTGTGGCCTCTTGTCTGAGTTGCTGGGGACCAAGTGGTCAGCTCACTCCTCTTGGCCGTCAAGCTGGGCGTGAGACCAGTTTGCAAACGTTGGGGGTTGTGTGTGCCAGTCAGGCTCTACTGTCCCTTCTGTAGCTTCTTGTATCTCACAGTAGCTTGGGCTGGCCTGGAATTCCTGATGTCTGGGCTAGCCATGAACTCTTGACTCTGTCCACTCACTACCTCAGCTTTCCAAGTGGTAGGACCCTAAGTATGAACTGGTTATGTTGTTTTTGGTTTTGCAGTCTGTGTTCTTGTGTTTTTTTCTGAGAAAGGTTCTCCTGTAGTATAGGCTGTTCTATGTAGAAGAGAATGCAAGAATGACCCTCTGAAGTCCCGATCCTCCTGCTTCCATCTCCAAAGTGTTAGGATTATAGGCATGAACCACTATACATGGCTGAACTTTGTTTTTAAAGGAAGAGACTAAGGTATCTCAGGCTGGCCTCCAACTCCCTTTTATGTAGCCAGAGGTAACTTTAATTCTAAGTTTTTAAATTTCTTGGTGGTGGGGGGCTCTGCCTCCCAGATGCTGGGATTGTAGGCCATCAGGCTTAGATTTGTTTTGGGAACTGGGCCTACTAAGCAGGGGTAACAGTGTCACCACCACACTGGGCTCCGGTCTGTCTTCCTCCCGCCGTGATTCTGTGACTCAGCTCTCCCTTCTGCTTGCCTGCTCCACTCTGGGAACCTGAGGCTTTCTCTCCATTTGCAGGCCCCAGAGCTCTTAGATTTAGAGGGGCCATCATCTGCAAGGAATGACCCGTAGTGGGCTGGTTCTCAGCTGGCCCTTCTGTCTTTGTAGGTCGCTCGTAAGTTAGTCATCCTGGAGGGCGAGCTGGAGAGAGCAGAGGAGCGTGCGGAGGTGTCCGAACTGTAAGTAGCAGAGTGGGTTGTGCTGGTAATTTCCTGCAGGGCCTCTGCTCTAGGGCTTGGGCATCCCGGGCTCAGCGCTCATCCCTCCTTTTTTTTGCTTCATCAGCTGACGTAACATGGTTGCTGATGGTTCTTACTGCCAAGGGAAGCTTTGCTGGGTCATTTTCCCACCAAGATACTGTGAAATTGGGTAGAGGCCCGAAATTTCCTCCGCCCAGCCAAGGCTACTGAGCTTTGCTTTGCTTTCTGTTTTTGTTTTTGTTTTTTTTGATACAGGGTCTCTTGTAGCCTGGAATGCCTGGTCCTCCTGCCTCTGATTCCTGGCTGCCAGGATGACAGGCACACACTACCAACTGAGCTTTTAAATTTTTGTTCTTCAAACACACACACACACACACTTCCTTTTATTGCATCATACCTCCTACACCTCTTTTAGCCCTCTCCCACTGACCCCCTCTTAACTTTCATTTCCTCTTGTGTGTGGCCTGCTACAGATAAACACACACACACACACACACACACACACACACACACACACGCGCACACACGCACATGCACACGCATGTGCATGGGTAGGGCTTATTTTCCTGAGCAAGGCAACTTGCTGAATAGCTACCCCACTAAGAAATGCATCTTCTCCTCCCCCAGAGGCCATTAACTGCCGATAACCACTTGGGTAGGGCGGGCCTTGTGAGCGAGCCCATTCCTCCTCCGTGATGGAATATTGACAGGCCCCATCCTGTGTGGGTCTTGTGTAGGTAATCCTGCTGCTATGTCCTGACACAGAAGGCAGCATCTCACAGCTCTCTCTCTGGTCCTCTGGCGCTTACATCGCCCCTCCCACTTCCTCAGTGTTCCCTGTTGGCTGTTTAGTTTTTGAGGCAAGGTTTCACTGTATAGCCAGGCTGTCCTGGAACGTGGACTTTCCCTGAGCTTCGCACACCCAGCCAGGCCATGCGATCTTCACAGATGCTGTCTGCAGATGGCAGGTGCCACACAAGAGTTTCAGGGCATTGCTGCTGAATTGGTATTGGTGCCTGACACATTCCTGTTGGAGTAGCTCACATAGAACCCTACAGGTCCCAACAAACAGAACACGTCTTCCCTTGGCCTTGGACCAGAGATCCAGCTTCACAGAGCCCTGTAGGGCTGGGAGCAGGCTGGTTTCACAGAGCATTCTAGGCTTGCTTCCTGGAGTGTGTGGTATGAACTCTGAATGCCATCTCCCACCTCCCGCCTTCTCATTTGCACTCCTTCCTGAGAAAGCTGGCCAGTCACACATTTCACAAGTCCCTATTGCCTCACTCCTGCTGGCAGATGCCCAGTTTGCTTTACAAACCCTCCAAGTGCCCTCCTGCCCTGCCTCTGCTTGTATCTGGCAGGAGAGGGTTCGATAAGCTTCCAGCATTCCTTGGGGACTTGGGGGTTTCTTGGAAGGGAATTGCCTGCTCTAATGAGAGAGAAAACCAAGGTTTGTCTTGGTGCAGAAAGTGTGGCGACCTGGAAGAGGAGCTCAAGAACGTCACCAACAACCTGAAGTCACTGGAGGCTGCATCCGAAAAGGTCAGATGGAGGGAACTGGCTGCGTTCTGTTCTGCTCCTCAGGCCAGGTGACCTGGCGTACACCAGGGTGTGGGCACGCAGACCTTTGTTAATGGGAGCCTTGCTGAGGCAGGAGCTCTACCTGAAGCTCATCTATCTGGCTAGTCTAGCTAGCCAGCTTGCTCCAGGAGTCCATCTCCACGGTGGACTGCCGTAACCATCAGCTCCGTGTGGATGCTGTGGCCCTCACTGCCAGGCAGTTTGTCTTCATTCCTAGTCACCTCCCCAGCTCCTCCTGCCTTTTTGAAAGTATTTATTTAACATGTCTGTTTTGCCTCCATGTACCTCTGAACTGCGGGGTGTCAGGTCCCCTGGCACTGAACTTAGAAACGGTTGTGAGCCGCCATGTGGATGCTAGGAGCTGACCACTGGTCCTCTGTAAGAGCATCGAGAGCTCTTAACCTCTGAACCATCTCTCCAGCCTCCTTCCCTACTGTTTAAGAACTGCCTTTTGGTTTCTCCCACAGTATTCTGAAAAGGAGGATAAATATGAAGAAGAAATTAAGCTTCTGTCTGACAAGCTGAAGGAGGTGAGTATGGCGACACTCAGCCAGGTCCTACTTTTTGAGGGGCTCATCTGAGGCAAGGTAGTGACTCTCTTCTTCCCTAGGCCGAGACCCGAGCTGAGTTTGCAGAGAGGACAGTTTCTAAGCTGGAGAAGACAATCGATGACCTGGAAGGTAGGAATCTCCGTCTCCCAAAGTGACAAATGAAAAGCCGGGTGAGGGGGTCTCTAAAGGGACAGAGCTGGCCTTTGTTTTCCGAGTGTGGTCTTCAGAATTCTCAGAGATGCTTTGCATTTTTTAAATGTCTCCAGTTCTTGCTGGCGTTTTTCCCAGAGTCAAGTCTTATCTTATTCCGGATAAAAAGGGGAAAAGGGGGCCTTTGGGGCCCCGGCTCCCTGGGGCAACACATAACTCAGCATTTCTTGAAGTGACTTTATTATTCTTTGAGATAGAGCACGGAAGTTCCAGGCGTGTGGGGGTTGGAATCCTCTAGGCTGTCTCATCCAGGAAGGGAGTAAAACTTATTCTTCATATCCCTTATCCATATAAGGGGAAATGCTCCATTCCAAGGGGTGACATGTGACAGGATGATGTCATCAAGTCATCAGAAGTCATCTTGGGCCCAGTGATGATGGCAGTGGGGGTTATTTATCTTGAGACAGGACCTTACAGTGTAGACCAGGCTGGCCTTGCCTCTGCCTTCCAAGTGCTGGGGTGAACGGCGTGAGCCACCAGGTCCAGCTCACCATTATTTGCAGAGCTCATCAAGGCTACTCCAGTTCAGGTCCTGAGGCCCCATAGTTGTTTGACATGGGGCTCAGCTCTGCCTTGGTCACTGTCTCCTCACTTTTCTCCTCCCGCTTGCCTGTACTGCTTCATCTCAACCCTCCCTCCCTGGGACAGAGACCTAGAAGCTCGAGTAAATAGGTATCATGAAGTATCTGATCCAGCCCTCAATGACAAATCTCTTCCTGAGGCCACCGGGTGCCACGTTGGGTTGTAGCCATCTCCTGCCTGTGGTGCCTAGGAGCTCCAGGGACCCACCTCCTAGTATGTGTCAGACTCTGACTGGAATGACAGCAGGCTGTCTCATCTTTGAGCTGGAGCCAGGTGCCTTTGACATGACTGGGCTGAGAGGTAGAAGCTCTTTTTACCTAAAGAAAAGTGAGGCCCACATAGTTCTTTTCTGAAAATAACTCCAAAAGCCAATCTGGCAGGAGTTCTCAAACAGCACTAAGTAATCAAAGTGGCAACCCAGTCGTTACTTCTTAGCGGAGAGTGTCCGATGAATGAGCAGATAAAAGGAGGCTACCCTTGATCGGGGCTCAGGCTATGAATCCAAGTGGTGGCATTAGTGCTGTGGTCTCTCTGTTAATCTCTGAGGGTGATAACTGGGGTCTCCACTGTCTAGGGAAGTCAGTCAATGCCCTGTCCCAGGATAAGAGTCACCTCCACACCCTGCCATTAGAAAGCCACCCAAAAGATGTAATGCCCATTAGTACAAGGAAGCTGAACCGGATGTGATGGCAAAGAAAGAGAAAGAAAGTTGCTGGGCATTTAGAGGCTGAGGCTAGAAGACTTTGAATATGAAGTCTGAGCCACACAGCCAGATCCTACCTGTCTCACGCACACCCTCCCAAGAAGAGGTCTCGGGAGAGAGATGACTCAGAGCTTGCTCAACAAGCAGGAAGATCCAAGTTCAAATTCCCAGCTCCCGCATGAACAAAACTGGGCATAGAGCCATGATCTCCTAACGCCAGCACTCAGGGGCATCGTGGTGGAGAGGATCCCTGGCTGCCTGCTTAGCTCCGCGTTTGCTGTGAAACCTGTCTCAGGCATAAGGCTGAGTGATTGGGCCTCTGGCCTTTGCGTGTGCACAAGGGTACTCGAGCTGAGGGGGTGGGCAGAGACAGGCAACAGAGTGGGGTTTTTCCCTGAGTTCCCGAAGTCTTACTTTCTCCTAATCTTATCACCACCAATACCTCATTATTAGCCCTGAAGCGTGGCCTTTGTTTGGTCAGTACAGTGCTTGCTTCTCGAGCATAAGGACCTGAATCCAGTCCCCTGAAAAGTAAAAAGGCTAGGATGTGACTTGGGCTCAGTGCCGGTACCGAGGTGGAGGGAAATAAGATCCGTGGGGCTTGCTGGCCATCTCGTGTAGCCTCCTGAGTGAGTTTTTCACCAGTGACAGACCGTGTCTCAAAAAAAGGAAGCTGGAGACAAGGTTAGGACCACTTACTCTTCCAAAGGACCCAAGTACATTTCCCAGCATCCAGACCAAGTAGTTCACAACTACGTGAAACCCCAGCTCCAGAGGATCTGACACCCTCTTCTGGCCTCTGCAAGCACCTACACACATTTTCACAGACACACAGATACACACTCTCTCTCTCTCTCTCTCACACACACACACACACACACACACAGCAATTTTTTTTAAAAAAGGTGGATGACATCTTAGAAACGGCAGCCAAGGTTGACCTCTGGCCAACCTTGCAAAGATTCCTGTCTTCTACATTGCCTTCCCCACAAGCTTCTCCGCTCCTATGTGCCATTTACCCTAACCCATTTTATAAGCAGGGTGGTGGTGGTAGTGGTGACACACGCCTTTAATCCCAGCACTCGGGAGGCAGAAACAGGCAGATCTCTTGAGTTTGAGGCCAGCCTGATCTACAGAGCAAATTTCAGGACAGCCGGGGCTGCACAGAGACCCTGTTTGAGGAGTGGGGTGGGCACTTTGTAAACCCTGCCCCACATACCTGGTCTTGCATACGCCTTGGGATAGATTACAGACCGTGCAGGGGGGTGGAGTTCTTTTGTTGTTTGCTCTATATTTCCCTGAGATTCTTTCCAGACATGACTAGCCTCCACCCTTTGAAATAACCATCCCTTCCTGTCTGATCATTCTACTAGAGCCCTGCAAGAGTTTTTCTTTTAAGCCAACATGCAGTCTGGATTACCGGGAGAGTTGTCTAAAAACGTGTCTCCCAGGAAAATGCAGTTAACATGGGCCACTCACAGTAGTTTGTCACACAAACGCTGCTGTGCTGTAGAGAGGCTTTCGTCTTCTGCAGTGTATGTGTTTTTCTTTCTGAAAATTTCCAGGTTGATCCCTATCACAGTTTAGGAGGCCCTTTCAGTTTCTTCCAGTATTTTAATGACTCCTGGCCTGGTCCTTTATGAGCCATCGCTCACACAAACCAGTGTTCTCTCCTGCTTGATCATGCACAGCTTTCAATGACTTTTCCAAATTCTTGTATTTATTTACTTGGGGATGAAGAGAGCACACAGAGGCATCAAGTTTCTTCTACTGCGTGGGTCTTGGGGATGGAACTCAGGGTCATCAGGCTTGGCAGCAGGAACCTTGCCCATCTCACAAACCATTTTCTTTTTTAAATTTTATTTAACCAGCTCAGTTATGCAATACTTTGCCTGTAGTCTGACTTAGGTTTCAGACTTAGGTCATTTACCTGGGGTTTGACTCCATTGCCAGAGGCACACAGATAGAGAACACTATATGCCTGGGATTACAGCAGTCACCCCCAGACACTTTCCTAACAAATGCAGTACGTCACCTGTGTCTGGGACCAAAATCTTGTATGTGTAAAGTATCTCTTGAGTTCTGAAGCATGTCCCAGTCAGTTCTCCTAGGATCATACATACACCCGGGTGTCATTCTCTATTTCAGATGGCAAACTGAGACCTGCACAGGTTAAATGGCTCATTCCAACTGCACAGCTTAGGACTTCAGTCCAAGGGCCCTGGCTCAAGGATTGCTGGGTTTAGCAAAGGAAAATACAGGGCAGTAGGTCAAATTTGAGTTTCAGTAAGGCAAAGAGTTTTGGTTTTGTGCAGTTCATCTTGTGAAACGTTTGGAACGTTAACATTTTATTTGTGCTTTGTATGTTTGTGGGGGAGGTGCTCATTGCCACGGTGCATGTGTGGAGGTCAGAAAACAGGCTGTGGGAGTCACTTTCTTCCTCCCACTATGCGAGTCGCAGGGGCAAAACTGACTGTGGAAGGGTCTGATGCACACCTTTAATCCCAGGACTCAGAAGGTAGAGGCAGGTGGAGCTCTGGTCTACAGAATGAGTTCCAGGACAGCCAAGGCCACATGGGAAACACCCTGTCTCAAAAAGACAAAAACAAACGTGATTGTCAGGCCTGGCAACAAGTGCCTTTTCTTGATGAGAAAGTCTACCGAGTCAAGATTTTTCTTTCGTTGGAGGCAGTGTTGAAACCAGGCCACATGAAGCCCAGCCCAGGATGACCTCAGACTCCTGAACCTCCTGCCTGAGTCTTCTAGGTATAGACCACAAAGCCAAGCTGTTTCTAGACATTTTTGTTTTGGAGACAGGATCTAACTACACAGCTCTTACTAGCCTGGAACTTGCTGCCTCCTGAGAGCTGGGATTCAAAGAATGCACTACCATGCCCAGCCTAATAATCCATATTTTATCTTGTTTGGTCCTTGACCCCTGTTACTCCATGGTATTCTGTGTGATCTGAACAGAAGTACTTTTTTAGCTGTAACTTGCCATGACAGTTTGAGGTGCCCCCTTTTCCTTCCTATAACAAAAGTGCTTATTAATTCATTTTTCCTTCCTGTCTTGATCCTTAACAGAAAAACTTGCCCAGGCCAAAGAAGAGAATGTGGGCCTACATCAGACACTGGATCAGACGCTAAACGAACTTAACTGTATATAACCCAAACCAGAAGAGTGCTGTTCTGACACCAACTCGACTGCAGTGTCTTCCTCTCTTGTAAGAAGTTCCTCTTGTTACTGTGTCTCCACCTTGCTGGAAATGCCAAGCACATAATGAATTCATGACCAAATATTTTGTATCAGACAAGCTTTGAGCACCATTTAAGTTTCTCTCCTTTTCCTCTCAATGTCACCAGCTTCTTCAGCTAGTCTCATTCTTAAATTGCATTTATTCCTAAAATAGGCAGGGAATTTCACACTGAGTGTAGTTGCTTAAGGCTGAGGGCATTTGGTTCCTGGGAATTAGTCAGCCCCACACTTTCAAACACAGGCTCAAGTATCTGATAGTACCTGGTCGCTGTTGGAGAAGTTAGGAGAGGCTGGGGGTGTTATAAGAAAAAGTGGGAATTTTCCACCCAGGACAAAAATTAAAAACATGCTACTATGGGAAGTCAAGCCATGGCTAGATGGGCCTGATCATGCTGAGCCAGCTCCACACTCCACTGTGCAGAACAAACTTCCTTTAAACATTCCAAGTGGGACGCTGAGGTGATTGCCCATCTGTCTTCCAGTAAAGCCTTGATGCTGTTCCATGCACATTTTCCTCTTACTCCAAAATTGTTCTCTGAGGAGCAAGGGTCTTATTCCAGGACTTATCTGCTATGGTCTAATGACATGCTCAGTAGAGCCAGTGGCAGAGTCCAATACTTTCCAGATCAACCATGTCAAATACTGCTAGCAAAGCCAGGCTCAGTGGCGCACGCCTTTAGTCCCAGCACTCGGCAGGCAGAGGCAGGCGGGTCTTTGTGAGTTCTAGGCCAGCCTGGTCTACAGGATGAGGTCCTGTCTTGAATAATAAACAAAAAGACTGCTGGTCATCAATACATTGAGTAGACTGTTCTAATAACTACAGTTGGGAAGAAAAAAAAAAAAAAGGTCGTTCCAGCAGCAAAGTGATAGAAAAAGAAATTGGTTTAACTTCATCTCCATTATTCAGGGAACAACAAACAGAAGCTTGACTTTGCCAAGACTTGAGTTCCTTCGGGAATGACACTAATAAAAGACCCAGAAGCTCCTGACTGAACTGGATGTGGAGTGTTCTGTGGGCTGCACATTCTTTTCGGTTTGTTGTAGCTTTGCTTTCTAAGTTACCATCTCAGACTGAAACATTCCACATGCCCTAGCAGTGTGGGGGCAACTTGAGTTTACAATTCCAACTGAAAATTACCCTGCTTCTAGCTTATCTGAACCCCTGCCCCTCACTCCTATTTATTAAGCATCACACTACCAGGAAGATAAACTTTTAGCAAACTGTGCAATTGAATAAAACCTACTCTGTTCTTTAGATTCTTGCAATTGTATATGTGATAATATCACTTTTTCTACATTTTGGTCAAATAAATTTTTACATAAACAATGTGTGTATTCTTTCTTAATTCTTGAACAATTTTGTGGCTATATATAATACATTATGGTTGCTCCATACACACACCGTATATGTCCTTCCCGCTCCCTTACACCCACCTCCATCCCTCCAGTCTCATTTAGTTAAACCAGGGCTATCTGATTTCCACTGGAGTCTGCTGGGGTCATTCGTGGGTATGCAACTATGCTCCCATTCTCTGAGCCTATCAACAGGCCAGTCCCACACGGAGGGGCTCCCTCCTCCATCAGTGCCTAGCTATTGACTGTCCTATTCCTGTGCAGACCTCTATGGACATTACTAGTAATCAGTTATGATTATGAGGGCTCTGTCTGTCCAGACATGTCATTTCCCCACCCTAACCCTCTTACATTGTGTACCCTCTTCTGCAGCGTTCCCTGGGCTTTCCAAGGAATAAAACTGGACCTTGTTTGATCAGAAATGGAAATAAACAGTAGTATCAGGGTCCCTGCTCAGCATTTAATCTCAGAAATACTGTGAGTGGTAGTTTTACAGGCAGGAAGGCAAGGCAAGGTGGGAAAATGCCACTGACCTAGGATGGAATCCAGCAAGATGGCTCAGGGTAAAAGTGCAAGAGTGACCACCTGAATTAGATTCTTGGAAGGTGAGGACCCTTCAGAGCGGGAGAGATGGCTGAGCATGATGAGCACTTGCTGCTCTTGAGAAGACTTGGGCTCAGTTCCCAGCACCCACAATGGGCAGCTCATATCCATGTGTGGCTCCAGTTTCAGGGCTCCAACAACCACTTCCGGCCTCTGAGGGGCACTTGTGCTTATGTGACACACATACAGATAAGCACATACACACTTGTACAAAGTAGAAATGAGAGCTGTCCACTACAGGAGATGGGTCTCTCTGCTGGAAGGTGGCCTGGTCCCATAGAACAAGTTCCAGGGCCATCAGGGTTACATGGACAAACTCCAAAAACCAAAAACGAGCTGCCCTTTGACCTCAACTTCTAAGCAATGGCATGCACACACCTGTATTTACAAGGAGACAAATGTCTTAGAGGGACATCTGGGATAGTAGTTGCTATAAAGGAGAAGTGATCTTCATGCTTGGTGGCGTGGCGGGAACCAGGAGTAAGAGCCTGTCTGTCACTACAGTTTCACTCCACATTGCTTTAGTGTTGGCTTCAAACTCTTACCTTCAAGGCGATTAAGGGAGTGGGGGGAAAATGGGGTTTTTGTTGGATGACGTGCTGCAGGCTAACACGGGCGACAGTAAGAACCTGACTGGAGTCAGGTGAGGTGGTGCATACCTTTACTCCCAGCACTCAGGAGGTAGAAGCATAATCCTGTTCTCTGAGTGCCACACGATCATAAGATCAGAGTTCTCTCTTCATATAGGTCTTTGCTCTTTCCTCACCCCACAGGGTTGGAGTCTTAACTCAGGGTGGTTTTACTCACATTTGTGCCTCTGCACTTCAGTGTTCAGTTTTGCTTACCATCGCAATGGGGGAATTGGAGCCAGTAAGCATACTCAGGTGTGACTGTAATTGAAATTTGTCTCAGTATCTCTGGTAATGACTTAGAATACAGCTAGGTTTGGCAAGTTTTGATAGACTCTAAGAAGGCTAAAATAACAATAAAAAGGACCCAGTGTTTGCTGATTTGTCCCAGTCTTAAGGAGTTCCCCAATGCTATGACCTAAGGATAGAAGAGAGTGAGGTTAGGACAAGATTGTGAGGGGTGGACTAAGGCACGAATGGCTGTTAAGTAACCATGAATGAGCACACCAGACTGGATTCCGTCGTGGACAGGGAGGGTATGGTAATGTGACTACGATAATGGAAATGGATTTGAACCTCTTTAAGAAGCAGAATGTGGGCTAGGGGATGACTCAGTGAGTGATGTGTTTGCTGAGTAAGCATGAGAAACTGAGTTCAGCCTTAGGACTCATGTGAAAAAGCCAGGCATGGTGGTATTCACCTCTAAGCCCAGCACTGGGGAGGCAGAGACGGGAGGCTCTCTGGTCAGGAACTTTAGCCAAATTGACAAGTTTCAGGTTCAGTGAGATCCTGTCTTCAACAATATGGTGGAGTGACTGAGGAAGACACCTGACCAAATCAACTTATGGTGTGTGCATTCACACACTGGCACATGTGCACGTGAACACACACACACACACACACACACACACACACACACACACACACCGAGACAGATATGTAAGAATCAGGATAGGAGAGAGATTTTTTTTAAAGTTCCAAAAATTACTTCAGTTTCACCCACAAGGTAATTTAGTCTGGATAATGACCAGAAAGCAATTAGACATGGACAATGAATGATTAAGTTTTTAGCACTATTTACTTACTTATTGTGTGTGTATGTATAGGTCTGGGTACATGGTACATGCCGTAGCATGTTTTTTTGTTTGTGTTTTTTTTTTGTTTGTTTGTTTTTTTTGTTTTTTTTTTACAAGCCAGGGTTTCTCTGTATTGCTTTGGAGCCTATTCTGAACCAGCTCTGTAGACCAGGCTGGCCTCGAACTCACAGACATCTGCCTGCCTCTGTCTCCCGAGTGCTGGGATTAAAGGTGTGCACCACCAACACTTGGCCATAGCATGTTTATATAGGTCAGAAGACAGCTTGCAGAAATTGAGTCTCTTCTTCCATCACTTGGATGTTTTTTCTTTCATCAGTATTTTATTAAAAATATGGACTGATAGTCCTGTGCTTAAATGTCATTGTGATTATATGCAGACTTCCATCAGACTCTCAACAAATACATTCTGAACAGAAGTAGAGATCTAAACAGAAATGACTGCCAAGACAGCACCATATCAGATATAATCCCCTTAGAGATTGATATTACTTACAATTCCATCAACACTCACAAAAGTAGATACCTACCACAAGACATCTTTTTGCACTTTCTAAATGGTTCTGTATTTCAGTTCTCACAGTCCAACCAGTTCTTAACAGGTGGAATTTTTATTTGCAGTCCATCACTCTTCTAACTTTCTATGCCAAGTCACATATAGACAGTTGGAACTGTCACTAAGTTCTTCATGTCATGCATGCACATATGACTCCCAATATTCATAAGCTTTAAGATATATGGTATGACTCATAGCAGAGCCGCATAGATGAAAGTTCCGAATGGAGATCACATCCTCATGCATCTTCTGCTTCAAATCCTCCTGGTCCAGCTTCAACCAGACACCCTTGATCCAGAACATCAAGGCTTCACCTCCACAGCTCATAGGCACTGCACCTGCTCTTCCTTCCACATAGGCCACCTTGAACCCCCACCACATAGATCTCAAGAATCTAACTCGAGTTGTTGCTAACTGGCCCCTGGATGAGGAATTTAGAATTATCACCATGGAGATATTAGAAGCTTTGGGAAAAATCATACAGAAAATGACAGTCAGATGGAAAGAACCTTGCAGAACAACAATATTGAAATACAAATAGGAATCTACAGAAGTCAGCAGTGCTTAGTGAAGGGGAGATAGAGATAACAGGAGAGGCAGTGAGCATGAAGAGAGCACCAAGAAAAAAGGAATTTGCAGAGCTAGTCAAGAGGAGCAACTACCACAGAGGCTGAGGCCTAGAAAGTGGGCATCAGTTCTGATGGGAACTTCCCAAGCAGAGGTGAACAAATACAACAAGCAGAAAGAGGAGGGAGAGGAGGCAGACAGAGGCCAGCTTCCTACATGTCCTTAGGTGAATCTCTGTCTTTCCAATGCTCCAGAGAACCTAAAAGTAGACCACCTCAGAGGAACAGGAAACCACAGATCCAATTCTTGCCATTACCCCATGATAGTCTGAGCTCAGAAACCAATTTCTAGCTTGAGAAGAATGAGGGTCAGGAGCAAAGTGCTTGCCCAGCACACACAAGGCCTCCTTGTTTTATAGGTGCACCTGCCCAGGTTTCCTGCTCTCATGTACCAGGACAAAGGATTGTACCAGGACATAAAAACAGACCATTTAGTAAGAGATATTGCTTTTGAGAATGAGCTTGTGAGCAGGGAACAGGTCTCCCCTCAAAAAACACTGGGCCACAAGACTCATGGGAGATGTCATTCTGTAAATTTGTTTCTTGTATTGGTTAATGAATAAAGCACTGTTGGCCAATAGGAAAGTAAATTAGGTGGGGCTAGGAGACAAGGAGGTTTCGAGGAAGAAGTAGGAAGGAGATTAAACATGTAAGACTGGGAGAACAGAACTCCAGCCCCTCTCTCCAGTAAGATGAGACCACGTGAAAATACTTAGATTAATAGAAATGGGTTAATATTTAAGACAGAGCTAGCCAATAAATGCTAATAATAGGCTAATAGAATTATATCTAATACAGAGTCTCTGTGCAGAGTCTCTGTGTGTTATTTGGGGCTGGCACAGCTGTGGGACCAGGACGGCGGAAAAACCTGCTCCTAACAAGATAGTGCTTTTGAGAATGAGAACGGGCTTGTGAGCAGGGTACAGGCCTCCCCTCAAAAACACTGGGCCACAAGACTCATGACCAGCCTCTCCCATATATGTGATGGTGGCCTTTTTCTACACATGCTGTTTGTTATAGATAGATAGTCCAGGTAGAGAGGAGCTTCCAGTCCTTGGCCAACTGGCCTTTTGTGTGTCATCCTGTTGAGGTGTAGATGTCCATGAAGGCCAGAGGACACTCAATTGTCCGTGCTTGCCTTCTACCTTGTTTGAGACCAGTTTGTTTGTTTAAAGCACTGCTTTTGTGTTTGTGCTGCTGCCAGGCTTACCTTTGAGCTTCCAGAGATTCTCCTACCTGTCTTTCATTTGACCTTAGGAACATTAGAATTATAGTTGAGTGCTACTACACTCAAATTTTTATGTGGGTTCTGGGGATTCAAACTCAGTCCTCACCTTATAGTGAAAGTTTTTCGATTTGAGCTTCCAGGGGGATACTGAGACAGATTATCTTCTCAGCAAAGATAGTTATTAGAAGAATTATTAACACATAGATACACAAGCAACATCAGGTAAGGAGTTCTGAGTTCAGATCCTATGGCCATAGGTAGTGTAAGGATGGAAAAATTTAGCCTAACTCTCCACTGACCCCAGGAAGCTAGAAGTTTAAATCCCAGACCATGTCCCCTGGCAGTAAGTAGGCAAAAGGTCACATTCTTTGTTTACGACAGCACCTGTGAGTGAACACAGGAAATGAACTTTGTCACCCCACTGGGGAGCCTGCGCAAAAGCAGACTTCCTGGGCTAAGCACGGGCTTGGATAGTTTAAATTGATTGGTCCGCATTGGATGCTATGAGATGATTGGTTCACGATGCGCGGGCTTTGTTGTAACCCTATAAAAGCTGTCCCAAATCTGTACCCAGGGTCCTCAGTCCTCTATCCCTACGGGGAGTATGTCTGCAGACCCCTGTGCACTTGGAATATAAAAGACCTCATGCTTTTGCATCAAGACCACTTCTCATGAGAGATTTGGGGGGTCCCGCCTTCCCTGAGTGGGAGTGTGAGGGTCCACGCTCTCCGGGTCTTTCAGTCCTCAGCCAGAGGGCATGGTAGGAACTTAGAATTCAGGTCAATGTGGCAGAGTAGGGAGGTTTTCTTGCAGATTTTATAGGGAGTGTTTCCATGACACATCATGGTTGAGTAGTCTACAGAAAGAGCTTGAAGTCGGGCTGTCTCTTGATTCCCAGCTGGCATGATGTAGGGGAAGTAGGAAGGGGTCAATTTAATTAACATTGTTCCTCTCAGGAGGCAGCATAAAATAACTTGGTATGTACTAGCCTGGAGCCTGCATGCACAATTACTTATGAGGGTGAGGAGAGGCACATTGGGAGACAGGCTTGATCTAAGATGGTCTGTAATCTAAGACGCAGCCAGTGTTTCACCACTGAGCCATCTCCTCAGCCTTCATATATACAATACTCATGTAATATTTTAATTGCATTTATTTACTTGGCAAGTGTCTAGCCATGGAGGCAAGAAAACAACTTGTAGGAGCTGGTTCTCTTCTTACACCATGTGTCTTCTCAGGGATGAAACTCGTGTCACGGCAGGCTTGGCAGTAAGCATCTTTACCCCCTGGGCCATTTTGTTGGCCCCCAGTGTTGCTCTTAATGCTGCTCTCCATCGCTTTATCTTTTGGGGATAAGAGGGAGGGTGGCACAGGGCCTATGTGTAGAGGTCAGAAAACAATTTACAGGAGTTGGTTCTTGCTTTACCACTGTGTGTACCAGGAGTCGAACTAAGATCCTCAAGCTTGGCAACAAGCGCCTTCACTGGCTGAGCCATTGTCAGCTCCTCCTCTGTTAATCCTAATGTAGCACTTTATTCTGTCTCTTCTCTCTCATTATCCCAGGTTCCATCTCAACAAACTTCAAATAAAATCGCATAGGAAAAACAGAAGGGGAGCTGGGTGTTGGTGACACAGGCCTTAATCCCAGCACTCAGGAGGCCGAGACAGGCGGATCTCTGTGAGTTCGAGGCCAGCCTGATCTACAGAGTTGAGTTTCAGGGTAGACTCCAAAGATACAGAGAAACTCTATCTCGAAAAACCAAAACCCAAAAAGCCCAGAAGGGAAAAAAGTGCCGCTCTAAGGCCTGGGAAAGTTACCTCACCTATGGCGTCCGTATAGGGACCATACATTGAGAAAGAACTACCTACTTCACCGGGCTGCACCCTTTCCTAAGCACGGAGAGCATCCGCCGGCCCAGAACAAACACTGCCAACCCCGCCCGCGCCGACCCGCGCTAGCCTGGGCTGCATCAGTGCCTGGAGCAGCCGGGAGCCAGCTTCACCCGCGCTCGGTGAAGGCGGGAAAGCTGGCGCGCGCGCGAGTGCGCCCTCTGCTGGAGCGGCCGTCTCCCAGCACGCACGCGCACTGTCTCCAGGCCAGCCCCGCCCCTCGCTCCGCAGCTCGCGCGCGGAATTGTCGGGTCCTCCCGTCCGTCAAGGGCGGGGCGGAGCCACCGAAGGGTTGGGGTCTAGGGGGCGGGGCCAGGGAGTAGCCACACCCACCGCTCGTCATTTGAAGTCCCCCACGCCGACTCTCCACCACTAGCCAATCACGAATCTCCGCAGCCCAAGGGTCAGCCAATGAGCTGTGCGGCCCGGCTGCTTCCGGCTCTGCGCCGGATTCGCCTCTCTGCCCCGGGCTCCCCGCGACGGGCGGGGCTCTGGAGGGCGGGCGTCGGCCTGGGTGACGCGCGGCGGGCCGAGGTCCAATGGGGGGCGGGATCTGCGATGATGGACGGGTGTGGCGGCCAGTGGCGAGGCGCCGGCCGTACTTCCCGTCGGGGAGAGAGTGTAATATGGCGAAGACCTACGATTACCTGTTCAAGCTGCTGCTGATCGGGGACTCGGGGGTGGGGAAGACCTGTGTCCTGTTCCGCTTCTCCGAGGACGCCTTCAACTCCACGTTCATCTCCACCATAGGTAGCGGGGCCTTGGGGCGGCCGGGCCCGGGCTGGGCGCGCCGGTGGGGCTGAGCTGAGGGATCGAGTCGGTATCCATCCGGGCCGAGCATCCGGGAGGGTCGCGGGGTCTGGCGGAGAAGCGCAGCGGCCTCCACCTCCCTTCGGGGAGCCCGGGCGGTGGCGGGACGCCGGGCAACGAGGTGCGACGGAACGCGCAGGCTGCTGTCTGAGGGAGAGCGGCCCTGGGCTGGAGTCCCAGCGCCTGTCAACTCTGTCCTCACAGCAGTCCTCGAGTCTGTCATTTTGGGAGAGATCCCCGTCTTATAAAAGTGGAAACTGAGGCTTGGAAGTGACACCTGACCTCGTGTATCATTTCCTATGTGTCAGGCTCGGCCTGTGCAGTATCAAACACTGAAGTGTTCTCGTGTTGGGTGCTGTGTCGCTGGAAGAGGAATTTGAAACTGAGGGAGGGTGTGGCACGCACTCAAGGTCGTAGTCTACAGATGTCAGGGATGAGATTTGAACCCTTGTGTGTCTGACCCCCAAGTTCAAAGCCTATCTGTCCCGGAGAGGTGAGCCAACCCAAAACCCTCCTGCCCTCTGCCTGAGGAGTGGGGCTAGCACCTGTCATCCTGGAGGATATAGGAGAAAAAAGTTCCAATGGGAAACTAAGATCAGCCATGGACACGTGCAGCCTTGACTTCCCTATCATGGGCGCAGGACACCACCTGTCACTTTCAGAACCCCAGGGCTGCCTCACGGTGCAGTTGAACAGAATTGGCTTGTGGTTGGCAAAGTCCTGATGTCAAAAATGGCACAGACGTTGATCCTTGCCTTGCCCTAATTTAGATGGCTGGACCTGGAAGTAACTCCTGTCAAACAGAGTGATGTGCGTGCCGGAAGGAGAATGGTCCCTAGACCTGGTTTGTCCCAAGCTGTTGTCCGATTGTTTCAGCCCTGGGTTCTACCCCCAGCACCCTGAAGCCAGATGTGCTGGCAAACAGCTGTAATGACAGCACTTGGCAAGTGGAGGCAGCAGAATCAGGAGTTCAGGGTCACCCTGGGTTACACTGTCCAAGGCCAGGTTGAGCTACATGAGACCTGGGCTGGAAAGAAAAGGAAACCTTAGGGAATGATTTCCGTGTACTGTCTCCCTGACCAGACTCCTGTGTGCTAATGTCATCGAAGCTCTCCATCCTAGTGGGCACTCAAAACAGCCACGTGGCAGGTGTCAAGTTCAGAAAATTATTCCTAGACTCCAGGTGCGGCCCATCCTTGAACAAGCTCTACCCTGTCTGGTCTGAGTCGGCTTAGAGTAGATGCGGCACTGTCTGGTGGTGGAGGGTTAGATCTATACAACAAGTGCCGAGGTCCGTCTGGGGAAGCAGAGGTTTAGACACTCCTGGACACGGGTGCATCTGCAGCTTCTTCCCTCCCCCACCCAAACATCCAGCTTTGGAGTCACCCTTAGGTGAGGGAGGACCAAGCAGGAAATGACAGTAGCTGCCCACAGGCTCTGGCTTGCTCTCAACATAGACCTCAGTTTCCCAGCCTCAGACACTTCCTAATCACCAGCGTGTTAGTTCAGGGTGGTTTTTGTTTGCTTGCTTGCTTTGTAGTGTGTGTGTGCTTGTGTATACCCATGCATGTGTGTAAGTTGACAGTCGGGGTGGTTCTTCTTCAGTCACTCTCCACCTGGCTGCTGCTGCTGCTTCTTTTTTTTTTAATTTAATATTTTTTTATTTTATTGGGAGGGTACAGGCATGCTGGTGAACATGTGGGGGTCAGAGGACAATTTGTGGGAGGCTGATCTTTCCTTCTACCATGTGGATCCTGGGGACTGATCTCACGCTGCCAGGCTTGTGGACAAGTATCCTTACCCACCAAGCCATCTTTGTTGAGTTTCTCACTGAGCCTGGAGCTCAGCAAGTGGCTAGACTGGCTGTCCAGCTAGCCCTGGGACCCTCCTTTCTGTGTCACCAGCGCTGGGATTGTAAGTTGATTGCCACCCTGCCCAGTTATTTCTACATGGGTGCTAGGGGTCCCGAGCCCTTTGTTTGTTGTCTGTCTGTTTGTCTGAAACAGGCTGGCCTAGAATTCACTGTGTCCTGGAACTCATGGAAATCTGCCTGCCCCGTTTCCCAAATGCTGGGATTACAGATATGAGCCTCCCTGCCCTACTGGTTTTGTTACATTTCTTTAGTGTGTGTGTGCACATATGCCAAAGTCAGGAGACAACTTGTGGGAGTTAGTTTTTTCCATTCACCAAGTGGACCCCAGGAATTGAACTCAAATCATCAGGCTTGGTGGCAAGCAACTTTACCCGATGAGCCTTCCCATGAGCCTGTACGTTGTATTTTATATCTCATGTGTGCTTGTTTAGTTTCTCTTTTTGAAGTACTGGATATGGAGCCCAGGTTAGCCACATGTCTGACCACTGACCATATCCATCTGGATGGTTTGAAACTCTTGATCAGAAAAACAACTTAGAGACAGCCCTCCGTTACAATGAGGTGAAGGTAGCACTTGAATCAGGGTCCCTTTCCTCCCCAAAGCATCACTTTCCCACAGACCTCTGTCTTCTAGGAAAGTTAATCTCCTTGACCTTGAAATTATAGCCTCATAATTCTGGAGCCTCATAAAGTTTAGAGTTCCTAATTCAATTCATGTGTTAATAGAAACTAGGAGGGCTCTAGACCGAAGCAGGATTCACGGCCAGGGCTGGTTACACAGTGACCCTGAACTTTTGTTTGTCACTAGGCGTGTGTGACACACTGGGAAATGTCTCTGGGAGAGTCTGCCCTGGCTGCTTAGTCCTAAAATCATGTAGGAAGATGTGTCTGTAATGGCAGCCAGCTGTTACCACTGTGTTCATTAATGGATCTGGATTGAGTGCTGTGTGTTTTCTGGAAGCTGAGGCCCTGTGGTAGACTGTTGTCCAGAGATGCATGAAGTGTTTGTGGTGTGAACCTGGCCCTGCAGCACCCCGAAGTCAGTTCTTAAGACAGGCTCAGAGCCCAGCCACCCCCTCAGGCCCATTCATTGTTTCAGCAGACACTGTAGCCACCTTTCTGTTATTTAAGATGGGGCCTTGTATAGCCCAGGCTGGCCTGAAATCCCTGTGTAGCCGAAGATAACCTTAAACTCCTAATCCCCCTGCCTCCATTTTCAGAGATCTGGGATTGCTGAGATACACCAGCATACCCAGTTTTTTGGGTGCTGGGAGTAGAGCACAGGATACTAGGTAAGCAGTCCAGCAAGTGAGCCCCAATCACAGCCTATTTTTTAAAAATTTATTTCTTGTGTGTGGGTGTTCCTGCCATAGTGCATATGTGGAGGTCAGAGGGCAGCTGGGAGTTCGTTTTCTCCCTCCATCACGTTCAGTCCTGGGTCAAACTCAGGCTATGTTGTAAGTGTTTTGTTTTACCCACTGAGTCATCTCACTGTGTGTGTGCGCGTGTGTGTATGTGTCTGTTTTACCCAGGTTGCCCTAAGACTCTTGGGCTTAATCTTTCCTCATACCTTAGCCTTCCAAGTAGCCCCAAACTTACTTGTAGCTATGGCTGGCCTTCAACTCCTCACCTCTTTCTTCCACCGCCAAATACTGGGATGACAGGTGTGTACCTGTCTGGTTTATGTGGTGCTAAGGTTGGAACTGAGGCCTGTGTGCAGGCTAGACAAGTCTTCTGCCTACTGAACCACAGCCCCAGTTTAAATAACATTTATTATTTTGGTTGGGGGGGTGTGCGTAGCTATGTATACACAGTGGCCAATGTGTGGAGGTCAAAGGCCAGTTTATAGGGGTTGGTTCTCCACTTTCACCATGTGGACTATAGGGATGGATCTCAAGTCATTGAGCTTATTGGCAAGCATCTTTACCTACTGCCATTTGCCAGCCTGGACAGTGGGTAGTCTGTGTCTCCTAGACAGGACTGGAAATCTACAGAGGACCCAGGCATGATGCTTGTAATCCCAGCATTAGGAAGGCTGAGGCAGGAGAATCACTGTGAGTTTCCAGGTCAACCTGTGCTGCAGGGTCTGCTGTGGTGCTGTCCTCTGAATGTAAGAGCCACCTCCTGCCTCCCTGCCTCCCTCCCCCCTCCTTTCCCCTCCTCTCGGATGGGGACTCTCTATGCAGCCCTGGCTAGTCTCAGATTCACAGCTGGCTACCATCTTAGTAGAGCCCTGATACCTAGCCTGTTGACCTTCACTGAAGGTCGGATGAGGCAGCTCAGCAGACCTTTACCCATGCTGTCTGCTTCTGTCTCCGATGGACGAAGTCTCAATGAGCGCTAGAGTACATAATGTGTGAGGCTAAGAGTGACTCTGTCCTTGTCACAGTGGAGGTCTGTCTTGCAGCTTTCAGTGACCCCCTTACCAAGCTGGGCTTCAGTGGAATTGTTCCTTCGGTCTCTTGTTAGACTTAAGTAGAGGCCTATTCATATCTCCAGGAAAGTTCATAAAACAGTGGGGTCCTGTCTTAAAAAAAAAAAAAAAAAAAAAAAAAGATGTAGGTCAATGAGATGGCTCAGCAGGTAAAGGCCCTTGTAGCCAAGCCTGACAACATGAGTTCAGTTCCTGGGACCCACATGGTGGAAAGAGAAAGCTGCCTCCTGAAGTGCATCCTTCCCTCTCAAAACTATATATATGCATATATATATATATGTATGTATATATATATACATACACACACACATACATACATACATATATGTAAACCAAGTGTCATAGTATGAAAAAGATTTGACTATCATCAGGCAGAGGGTCCTAAGCCGTCTCTCTTGCTTGCCGTGGGATAGGGGATTATGGTGTGTTTAGTACTGGAGTGGTAATGGTGAAGGAAGACCCCACAGAGCCATTTTGAACAACCTGAGCAGGAGAAGGGCACCAGGTGGCTGTGGAAGCAAAGAACATTCCAGAAGAGAGAAGAGCAAGTGTGAAAGCCCTTAGGACACTTAGGATGCATAGGGTACTGTGAGGGCCTGGCATAGCTAGCTACACAGTGGGCCAGCGTCATAGTCATTGTTGCACTGCTGTGAGGCAGCGACACTCTTACACAGGAAAGCATGTAATTGGGGCCCGCTTACAGTTTTAGAGGCTTAGGGTATTATCATCAAGGTAGAAAGCATGGCGGCATGCAGGCACTGAAGTAGTAGCTGAGAGATACACCCTGACCCACAGGCAACAGAGAGATAGATGGCTTTTAAAACATCACAGCCCACCCCAGTGACAACACAGCTCCTGCACGGCCACGCCTCCTAATCTTTTTAGTTCACTAAAACGGTTTCATTCTCTAGTGAGCAAGCGTTCTAATACGTGAGGCATGGAGGCCAATGGCGTGGGTTTCAGACGTCAAACCCAGTCATGAGGATTGGGGGCAAGTCCATTTGTCTGCTGAGCCATCTTGCCAACCCTTAAATTAGAGAGAGGAAGGAAGGAAGGAAGGAAGGAAGGAAGGAAGGAAGGAAGGAAGGAAGGAAAAGAAAGGAGAAAGAACTATCATAACTGACATTTCATTGATCCACCCATTTAAAGCACACAGCTCAGTACCTTTTGGTATGCTTTGAGTTCCACATCCATCACGATAATACATTTCAGAATGTCTCCTTGTGCCAAAAAGAAGCACCAGCACCTTCATGCCCCTCAGCCCTTTATCTTCCTCACATCCTGGCCTGGCACCCTCAGGCACAGTTCTGGTCTCCAGATTTGCCTGCTTTGTTAGCCTGATCACTCCGTGTGTGCCCTTCCTTCCTCTGTGGCTCCTCTCAACACTGTGTATTTGAGGCTTCTCCACCATGTATCTACCATGTGAGTCCTTCATTCAGTTCAAAGACAGAGCAGTATCCCACCATAGAGATGGCCTGTTGCTGGTCTTTCTGCTCGTTTCTGAGCCCAGAGGAAGGCCGGGGCCGAGGCCAGCTGGGGACATACTTACAGTTAGGATTGTTTTGGGGGTTTTGTTGATCTTAAGACCTGATGTAGCATGGGCTGGCCTCAAACTCAGCATGTAGGCAAAGCTAACCATGAATTCCCAATCCTCCTGTCTCCACCTCGTGGGTGTTGGTGTGCCTGGCACAATTCACCACATTGCCATCTGGTTCTGAATGGAACTCCAGGCCTCATTGTGGATGCTATGCAAGTGCTCTACTCCAAGCTACATCTGAAGGCTTGTAGTTTTGAAGGCTTGAGGGAGGGGCTAGAGAAGTAGCAGTGGGACCAGAGAACTTCCAAGTCACTCTCAGCAGAGGGGGCGCAGAAGTAAAGAGCTGGCCCCACCAGGAAAGGGCCATAGGCGGTGCCATTGAGGCAGGCTTTTGACAGGTAGCTGATAGGCCATCTGTACAGAAGAAAGCCTGTGTATAGCAGGTGTGGTGACACAGATCTATAATCCCAACACTTAGGAAGTGGAGGCAGAAAAATCAGGTTGAAGTAAGCTGTATAATGAATTAGGGGCCAACCTGGACTGCGTGAGAGCCTGTCTTAAAAATAAACAGTAAGTGAACCTGTGCAGTGGCTAGGGAGAGAGGACATGGCCCGTTTGCAGCTCAGTGCACTTGGGCGATAGACTAGCTACTGGATGCTTTGTAGTGCAGGATCTGGCCTGTAGAAGACTTTAGGGTACCCACTATAAGTCTGGGCCATGGTGGCAGGAAGGCTGGGCCAGTGTGAAATGGGCCTGCCCACCTCCTACCACCTGTCAGCTTCCTTCCATCTCCTTTAGCCCCCCTACAGTCTCAGGCTCTGATTCTAGCAGGGGAGGGTCCTTCTAGAAGCTGTCAGTCTTGTTGGGGTAGAGATGACCCTGAGCTCCTGAGGACCCGGCAGCTGCTACTCCATAAGCCACAGCCCCGGTCATCAGCCTGGGCTGGCAGCTTGGGAGCTGACCTGACCTTAATAACACCTTTTATTCTTCCTTTCCTCCAGGAATTGACTTTAAAATTAGGACCATAGAGCTCGATGGCAAGAGGATTAAACTTCAGATATGGTGAGTGCTGCTGTTGCCTTGGGCAGCCCTGCAATGTGACCCTCCACTGGGCTCCACACTTGGAGCAGAGCTGTTGGTTCCCCCTCCCCACACATACTGTCTTTGTCTTATTTACTTGAGGTCGTGTCTCTCTGTTCAGCCCTAACTGTCCTAGAACTCACTATGTATGTAGACCGGGCTGGCCTCAAACTCACAGAGATCTGCTTGCCTCTGCCATCTATCTGAGTGTTGGGATTGAAGGGGTACACACCACATCCAGCTCCAGGATGACTTTGAGTTCCTGATCCTCTCGCCTCCCCTTCCTGAGTGCTGAGATGACTGTTTCTATGTCACAGCTCCTGGGTTTTGCACTGATGGGGGTGAACCCAGAGCCCCGTGCATGCTAGACAAACACTACCAATTGAGCAGAATTCCTTGGTACCAAGCCCTGGCAGGCAGTTTTCCTCAGAAAGTACCAGAGTTTCATACCCAGCCCAGGCAGCCGTGCTCTGCTGGCCATTGGAGCCTAAGGGTTGTGTGAAAGGCACACCCTGTGAGGGAAGAGCTTCCTGTCTAGTGAGGTCAGTGTCCCAGCGTGCAAGAACTGCATTGACCCTGGAGGGAGCCCTCTATGCCAGGAGGCACCGGGACAGCAGAGTCAGGGAAACACTTCCAAGCTTTCAAATGTGGGAATGGAGAGGGCCCTGAAGGCCCAGGGCTCAGAAGATAGGCCATAAGTCACAGCTCCTGTCACTAGCTCCGTTTGGTGGGTTTTGGGGAATAGGCAGAGGCAGAGTACAGACACCTGGGCTGTAAGTTTTCTCTTTCTCTTTTGGTATGAGAGAGTCCCACCACGTACCCCAAGCTGGCCTAGAACTTCGGTCTTCAGCCTCAGGTTCCCAGGTCTTGGGATGACAAGTGTATGCCACCAAACCCAGCTGGGAGTTTCCTTCCAAGCCCACGGCCTCACCCCAAATTTTAAAGACCTCATACCACTTCCTGTTTTCTCCCCTGACAAGAGAGCCCAGGCCTCACTTCCTGGTGTGTGGACCTGAAACCCACAAATAACCTTGAAGCTAAGGCCAGGCCTAGAGGCCATGAATGTCCACACTCCTCAGCCCTGAGAGGGGCTTCACCACCAAAGTGTGAGCTTCTAGGTCCCGACACTGGTATGGACTTGAGCAGCCCAGCATCCTGGGAGGCTGCATCCAGCCAGTCTTGGGCAAACAGACCCAAAGAACATGCTCCATTGGGACCTGTGGCATTCAGCTGTCATCCCAGTCCTCATGGGGTGGATGGGAGGGTCAGAGCAAGTTCTAGGCCAATCTGTACCACACAGTGCGAACCTGTACCAGAGCCAAACAGAAGGGGTGCTCAAATGCTCACCAGCCAGGCACCCTACCCCATGGCATGGTCTGTTCTCTTTAATCTCAGCCTGAGCCATCGCCCAGCTCGCCAGTATCTCTGGGGGAGCCTCCTGGGTGCCCTGGTCTATTGCAATTTAATAAGGATCAGGATAAACAATTAGGCCGAACAGAAGTTTATTAAGGGAGAAATAACTCACAACATAGGCAGATGTACGCGGCGGGTTCCAGCGGATCCTAAGCCTTCCAGCGTCCACCACCAAAAAGGGGCGGCCCGACCCTTTCCCAGCCTTTTCTCCCAGCTCCCATCCGGCCCTGTCTCCGCCCCAATCGGCATGGCCTAAGCCACAGGTGCAGACAAGGTGAATATCTCGCTACTCGGCACCACAATCTGACTGCAGACCTTGAACCTGGATAAGGGAGAATCCTTGTCTGTCCTCAGGGTTTGGTCATCAGTAGTGGCCACATGGTAAGTGGACCCATAGAACTTCTGCACTTCCAATTGGCCGGCCATGCGGCAACCTTTGTGCCCAGGTCCAAAGTGACGCAGTCCCAGCAAGCCGGGCCACCTGCCATGGCTCCTCCCTTTCCACCTCACCCTCAGCATTCTCAGCCAAGGGGAGAGTCACTGGAAAGCTGGCCTGGGCTGCAGCTGGCGTTCTTCACCATGTATGTCCCCTGCAGGTGCCACCAGCAAGTCATCTCAGAACTACAAGTAGTAAAATGAGAGCTTTCAGATTCAGTGACAGAGCATTGCCTTAGCACACACGGGTCACTGACTTCCATCCCCTGTACCACAATAAAGTAAGAGTCAAAGCCAAGGGGCCAGCAAAATGGCTCAGCAGGTAAAGGTGCTTTCCGCCAAGTCGGATGACCTGAGTTCAATCCTCAGGACCCACACTGCGGAAGGAGAGAACTAACGCCTGCTGTGCTGTGACCTCAAACAAATAAGAAAGCATTAAAGGCAAGAGGTAGAACACAGACTCCGCACTAGATGTGTCTGTAATTCAGATGGCCAGAGCCCTCAGGAGGAACCATGGGCTCAGGGACAAAAACTATGTCCCTGACTAGATCACTTTTCCTCCCAGACCTTGTGTGTATCAGACAAGCACTGTACTGTCCTTTTTTCTTCTGTGACAGTGTCTCACTGTGTATCCCAGGCTGGCCTGGAATTCACAGCCCTCCTGCTAGAGCTCCCCAGTGCCAGGAAAACAGGCAGGCAGTTAGCTATGTAAGGCACCTATTTGTGAAGCACACATCACACCCCAGGTACGCAGAACTGGCCCAGTCACGAGCTCACCGTGCTGTTCCCAACAGCCTCAGCATCAACTGCAGGGACCCTAGGCCAGTACTGGGAGCTGACGTAGAAGGGCAGAGGGAGACACACTCCAGCGGACTTGGAAAGTCCTCAGCCTGTCACTCCACAGTCCCCTTCTGTGTCATAGGAATAGTCCTGCTTCCTGAGCAGGAGGGAAGCAAGGGAGAATTCCAGCAGGCCGTAGATATCACTAATATCCTTCATTCTTTCTAGGGACACAGCTGGCCAGGAGCGATTTCGGACGATCACGACAGCCTACTACAGGGGTGCCATGGTACTGACTTTGTTCTTGTTTCTGTTGCTTTCAAGTGGAAACAACCATCAGTAGGTGGCAATAAGAAGGCCTGTGTGATTGGCTTTTGCTTTGTTTTATCTTGTTGTCCCAAACGTAGCCTAGGAACAAAATCCTCCGAGTGCTGGGGTGTATACCACTGCACCCAACTTGTTTTATGTGTTCTTAAAGAGTGGGGTGTGTGTGTGTGTGTGTGTGTGTGTGTGTGTGTGTTCATGTGGGTGCACATGCATGTGTGTACATGAGTGTGGAAGTGTGGAGGTCAGAGATCAGGTCAGCCTCTGGCATTGTTCCTTGATTGCTCTGGCTTGGAACTTGCCAGCTAGGCCAGGTTAGCCGGTGACAGGCCCCAGGGATCAGCCGTGCCCACTTCCCCAGTGCAGGCTTGCAGTGCAAGGCAGCACGATGCAGGCTTTAGAGTCAAACTTGGACTCTTGTGGTGAGCACTTTACTGACTTGAGCTGTTGCCTCGGCCTCCTTTTTGGTTTGCTTTTTTAGACAAGACTTCCTTTGCACCATGCTAGCCTGAAACTCACAATTCTCCTGCCTCAGCCACCTAGGCTAGAATATCACAGGTATATGCTGCCACACCTGCTCAAGTCTTAGTCTTGAGGAGCCTGTGCTCCAACTCCTCAGGCAACCCAGGACTCAAAAACTGGCTTTAGAGAGGTCATTGTGCCCTGACCAGCTCCCTGCCACATCATCTTCTCATCCATCACACATTCCCAGGCCTCAGAGCCAGCGCAAGCCCTAAGTGGTGAACATATCTCTTGTTGAAGGACGAAGGAGCCCAGGAAGCCCATCATTCAGAGGAGGACAAACCCTGGGCTGGCCTCTCAATACTGAGAAAGGCCACATGGGCCACATCAGTGTCTCTGGAATTTGCTAGAACTTGAAGGCTGGATTTATTTGGAATTATCATTATTCCATCTTCCACTGGGCCTGTAGCCAGATGACATGTCAGCAAACTCAACCCCATATGTTTTCCCCCCATGGAGATGAGGGAGGCAGTAACCTGGTTCTGCTCTTGTGAGACTATGTAAAACAGAGCATGGAGGGACAAAGGGGGGAAGGAGGAGCAACCCCAGCCCCGGCCAGACCCCTGGGCCACACTCCCAGCTTTGTCTCTTCTCTAAGAAAGTGGAACATGCCCCCAGGCTGCTATGAAAACAAATGGCCAACTTCTCAGAGTCCCATTCTCCCCATCACCCTGTACCTTCTCTAGCTCAACCTGTCATTTAGAGCCATAGGCCCCAGTTCCGCCCCTAGGCTGTCCACGATATGAGGACAGTGTGCATCTCAGTCCCCGTGCAGGCCTGATGCCTGAGAATTCATGGGGACACCCGAGGAGCCTGGGAGCAAAAGGCATGAATGACAACATTAAATTAAGTATTTAGAGCATCCAGGAAGTGCAGCCAGCATTGGAAACTCAATCCCGTGGCCTGAAACGTTAGCACCCTCGTTAAAATTAATCCTGTTTTGCCCCTTGAGGGTACTGGGGACTGAGTTCGTCACCCTGAGCCCCTCACTGCCCTTCTCCTCCACCAGCACCCTTGGTCTTAGTCTGGTATCTCCTTGGATCATGGCTGTGTCCTGAGTACAGGTGTGGACATGACCCCAAGACTTGCCCTGCACCAGCACCAAAATGGTGGCAGTCTCCTTCAGTGTTGTTATGTTGAAGCACATTCTTGCCAAGTAGCTTAGGCTGGCCTTGAACTTCTGATTCTCCTGCCTCCGCCTCCTGAGTGCTGGGATGACAGGCCTGGGCCACCATGTCTGGTTCACAAAGTACCATGATGGAAGCCAGGGCTTCATGCACTCTAGGCAAATGCGCTACCAACTGAGCTACATTCCCAGCCCAAGTTTTTGTTTCGTTGTTGTTTTGAGACAGGGTGTCACTGTGCAGCCTGGCTGGTCTGGAACTCACTATGTAGACTAGCTTGGTTCTGAACTCACAGAGATCCACCTGACCCAGCTCCTGAGTGTTGGTATGAAAGGCATTCATCACCACCCCTGAGCCAGTTTTTCTCATGGCACCATCCCTGTACCTCAGACTTGTGGTGCGCCTCTGCTTCAGCTTCCTGAGTGCTGAACTGCAGGCAGTGGCAGCTCCTGTTACTTTGTGTGTATGACGTTTCAGTGCTGAGAGTGGGACTCAGGTCCTCAGGCATGCCTGCCATTGTGCTATGCCCTGGCTGATTGCGCCTCTTCTTGGCAAATGTGGGTGGCGTTCTCCACAGGACTGCACTCACTATCCAATGCCTGAGGACAGGAGCCAACTATGGACCTTCAAACCTGGTCCTGTGTGGGCCTTGTGATGGTGGAATGGGAGGAAGCTGGGCTCTTGTAGGCACCACATATATAAACCCAGGACAGTACCAGATTATCAGAGGGTGGTTACTCTCTTTCTCACATCTCTTCTGGAACCCAGGCTGGTCTTGCAGGAATCCTCCTGCCTCAGCCTCTGGAGTGTTAGGATTTCAGGCGTGAACCAGCACTCAGGTGTCCTGGACTTCAGTCTTAATCAAAAAGATCTCATCTCCCTGTGCCTCAGTTTCCCCTCTACAGTGACAGTCAGGCAGTCTGCTCGGGTTGGCGGAGGCTGCTTTCTGGATCTCTTGGGACCTGTGCACCTTGTCAAGCGTCCCTCACATTCATTAGGGATCTGACTAGACCACTAACCCTGGGATGCTGATGCCCACCATGGGCAGGGCCTGAGGCCCCAGCCTCAGGTTCCTGCCTGCTCCAAGTCTGGCACGTCATAGGTATGCTGTCAGGTATCCAAAGAGGTGCTGGCTCAGTCTGCAGGCCACTGGGGAGTTCAGGCCCATGTTTCTGCTGTCACAGGCGGCCAGCAAGGCTTGTAACAGAGGGCGTGTGTCAAGGTCTAGCTTGGGAGTCAGGAAGGTCACCATGGAGGTGGGGAAGCTGACAGGCTGGGCTGAGACGGTGGTCATGTCTGGCAGTGGCCACACCCATTTCTGATGGGTACACTGCTCACCCCATGGGGCGTCTCAAAGCCCATGTCGTCTCTCTTTCCTCACCCAGGGTATCATGCTGGTCTATGACATCACCAATGAAAAATCCTTTGACAACATCCGGAATTGGATTCGAAACATTGAAGAGGTGAGGGCACCATTTTGCTTCTTCTAAGGTTATACTCAGAGTCGGGAACGCGGGTACAGGCAGAAAGTGGGAAGTGGGACCAGAGCACCTGCCCTCTGCCCAAACTTGCCCTTGGCCCAGGACCCACATAGTGGTATTTGGCTGATCTCACAATCATCGCTGTTTGTGGTCACATGAGCATTTGGCTCTTTAGAGAGAGAGAGGGTTCTAGAGCAGCCAAGACATGTAATTTGGATGGTGT
This sequence comes from Cricetiscus sungorus, assembly GCA_030556225.1. NCBI lineage: Eukaryota > Metazoa > Chordata > Mammalia > Rodentia > Cricetidae > Cricetiscus > Cricetiscus sungorus. The sequence continues at coordinate 32,954,133 of JANBXA010000031.1, forward strand.
GTTACAAACATTTTGAGCTGCAGCTGCACAGAGTGTAATGTAAGCCTGTCCAAGCCCATATTCAGTCATAAAAAGAGACCCTAAACTGTGAAGCAACAAGGAGGCAGCCAGCCCAGCCTCCCCTCCCAAAGCTAACTTTGTCCTCTGACCAGCTGCCACACCCTTACCCTTACCCTTCCCAGCCAGCTCCACCTGCGGCCCTGATGACTAAGCAGGTAAAGCATTGTGGGTCTAGGATGTCAAGAACTTTATCCATCTATAAAGCCACAAGGAGCACATGTCACCGTGGACCCAGGACTGGTAGACGCCCCAGCCAGGCTAAGAAGCAGACCCTTTGTTTATGAGCAGTTGCTTTGGGCTTGCTCTGACTGTGGATGCCATCTTGGTCAAAAGAGGAGTCCTGAACTTGGCTTGGGACACCCTGAGTGGTCCTCCAGTGGACAGGAGGTGTGGCAGAGTGGAGAAGTGTTCCCTGACAGCAGAGCTGATGTCCCCTCTGCCGGGGACCATTTCTAGGAGAGAGGTCAGAGCCGAGCCAAGCCTTTGTACTCGTGAAGAACTTAGCTTGAGGTTTTGGCTGTTGTAAGCACAGCCTGTTTCCAGAACAGAGAAAGAAGGGAGTAAAAGGCTCCAAGCAGGCATTGAGGCTTCGGCTGGCAAGTTGCTCAATGGGTAAAGGCACTTGCCAGCAACCCTGACATCCTGAGTTCAAGTCCCAGGACCCATGGAAAGAGACAGCTGACTCTGTGTAGTCTTCTGCATGGTGTGCTGTATGCGCATGTACCTGGTGTGTGCACGCTAATGCACACACAGATAACACACAGCAGCAGAGAGGACGTGGCTAAGGTCTCAGCATCTGTGCTGGGAGCCCCGGCCCTGACGGCCATGGCCCATGGAAACAGCAGAGCTCAACAAGTGGGAGCAGGGCTGCCAGCCCCGCCACTCTAACCCTGGCCACCCTGCTCTCCTCAGCACGCCTCCGCAGATGTGGAGAAGATGATACTGGGCAATAAGTGTGACGTGAATGACAAGAGACAGGTGTCCAAGGAGCGGGGAGAAAAGGTGGGTGCCAGAGCCAGTCCCCCCCAGGGGACCCACGTGCCCTTCAGAGTCTTTGAGCAGGGGTGACATGCCGTACTGGGTCGCCTGGGATGGAGGGCACAGCCAGGCAGGGCTGGGAGACAGAAGCTGCTCATGCCTAGCAACAAGTCATGTCGCCAGGACCAAGGCCAGGCACACAGCGCCACGGGAAGAGCTGGGGCATGCCGCTCCCCCCCCCTCCTCAGCCCCTCCCCCTCTCCTCTCCTCTGCCCCTCCCTTTCTCCTCTGCCCCTCCTCTCCTCTGCCCCTCCCTTTCTCCTCTGCCCCCTCCCCCTCCTCTCCTCTGCCCCTCCCTTTCTCCTCTGCCCTCTCCCCCTCCTCTCCTCTGCCCCCTCTCCCTCTCCTCTGCCCCTCCTCTCCTCTGCTCCCTCCCCCCTCTGCCCCCTCCTCTCCTCTGCCCCCTCTCCTCTGCCCCCTCCCCCTCCTCTCCTCTGCTCCCTCCTCTCTTCTGCTCCCTGCCCCTCCCCCCTCTGTCCCTCCTCTCCTCTGCCCCCTCTCCCTCTCCTCTGCCCCTCCTCTCCTCTGCTCCCTCCCCCCTCTGCCCCCTCCCCCCTCCTCTCCTCTGCTCCCTCCTCTCCTCTGCTCCCTGCCCCTCCCTTCCCTGCCCCTCCTCTCCTCTGCCCCTCCCCCTCCCCTCTGTCCCTCCCCCCCGTCCCCTCCCCCTCCCCCCTGCCTCCTCCCCCCCGCCCCCTCCCTACTTAGAGCAGTACTATCACAGTGAAAGTCATACCCTTAGCCTGTCCAGGTCTGTCACCACTTGCGCTTTGTCAGCCCTGCCCCAACTTCATTCCTGAGGGAACACTGGGTGTTCACTGTTTGTGTGTCCCCTGTTGCAGCTGGCACTCGACTACGGGATCAAGTTCATGGAGACCAGTGCAAAGGCCAACATCAATGTGGAGAATGTGAGTCCCAGGCTCCAGGGAGGCCCGGCTTGTGGGAGCAGTGCTCGCTCTGGGACTTTGGGGGCTTTTCTTTGGGAGAAAAGCCTGGAGGATGCAGAGGGCCTGGCCCTGGCTCAGGGGCCCCGGTCCAGTGCTGCTGATGGGGCCTCTGCGGTGCCCTCTGTTACAGGGCACTCTGGGCACATGTCACTAGCTCCCAGCAGATGAGGGAAAGGGAAGCTCTGCTCCAGCCAACCCAGCACAGGGGCCCAGCTGCTAATTCACAGCCCAGTAGGGGGCCAGGTCGCTGTGCTGAGCCTGCTGTCTCCACGTAGCCCCAATGACACTCAAAAACAGACCTGTAGGGCCAGCTCTCGGGAGGCTGAGACAGGAGGATTGCTGGGGCCAGCCTGCGCTAACACAGCAAGGCTGTATAAGGAAATAAAATCATCCTTGTCACCCGTAAGGTACCAGGGTGAGCCCACCCTTCCCGCCTTCACTGCACCCTTCCCTTTTCCTGTCCAGCCTTCATGCCTTCTTCCCTGGCATCACCTCCCAGGTTGCCAACCCTGCATAGAAAACGCAAATGCAACCTGCCTCTGCGTGTTCTCTGTACATGGCAGTGGGCAGGCAGACTGGCTTAGGTGGTTTTCAAGAGAGGAGGAGGCAGTACTTTGGTGGAGGCAGGAGAAACAGGGGTTTGAAGCCAGCCCGGGCTATGAGAGAACCTCTCTATAAAGAAGGGAGGAGGTTGGCATGGACAGACACAGCCAGGGGTAGCTACTCCTTCCAGGCCCCCCCAGACCCTTCCAAGCCGGTTAACCACTCAGGACCTTTGAGCAGATGGCATGGACTCCTGTGAGCCTCTGTCAAGGGCCAACTGAGGAGAGGTGGCCACACAGCAGGCCCCGTCCCCAAGGTGCTCGGCAGAGGGTGACAGATGGGGGCCTTACTGCCTGCCGGTCACACCCAACCACTAGAGGGCTCTGACAGCCTGCTCTTTCCACAGGCATTTTTCACTCTGGCCAGGGACATCAAAGCAAAAATGGACAAGAAATTGGTGAGTCTTGGTCCTTCCTAGGCCTCCATGTGGGGTTCTGTAGGGTACAGCTACCATCACTACCCAGGTCTACCGTCCTACTGTGTGTGTGTGTGTGTGTGTGTGTGTGTGTGTGTGTGTGTATGTGTGTGTGTGTGTCTATGATGTGTGTGTGAGTGTGTGTCTATGTGTGTATCTGTGTGTGTGTGTCTATGTGTGTGTCTGTGTCTGTGTGTGAGTGTGTGTGTCTGTGTGTGTGTGTGTGTCTATGATGTGTGTGTGTGTCTGTGTGTGTGTGTCTATGATGTGTGTGTGTGTGTGTGTGTCTGTGTGTGTGTGTCTATGATGTGTGTGTGTGTGTGTCTATGATGTGTGTGTGTGTGTCTATGATGTGTGTGTGTGTCTATGATGTGTGTGTGTGAGTGTGTGTCTGTGTCTGTGTGTGTCTATGTGTGTGTCTCTGTGTGTGTGTCTAAGTGTGTGTGAGTGTATGTGTGTGTGTGTCTGTGTGTGTGTCTATGTCTGTGTGTCTGTGTGTCTATGTGTGTGTCTATGTGTGTGTCTGTGTGTGTGTGTGTGGGTGTCTTTGTGTGTGTGTGTCTGTGTGTGTGTCTGTGTCTGTGTGTGTGTCTGTGTGTGTGTCTATGTCTGTGTGTGGGTGTCTGTGTGTGTGTGTCTATGTCTGTGTGTGTGTGTGTGTCTGTGAGTGTGTGTCTATGATGTGTGTTTGTGTGTGTGTGAGTATGTGTGTGTCTGTGTGTGTGTGTCTATGTCTGTGTGTGGGTGTTTGTGTGTGTGGGTGTGTGTGTCTATGTCTGTGTGTGAGTGTGTGTGTCTGTGACTATGATGTGTGTGTGAATGTGTCTATGTGTGTGTGTGTGTCTGTGTGTGTGTGTCTATGTCTGTGAGTGTGTATGTGTGTGAGTGTGTGTGTGTGCACGCATGTATGTGTACATGGCAGCAGGAGTCAGTGTCAGGGTGTCAGGTATCCAGTGGATTCCTGTCTTAGATTGAGGCAGGCTCTCTCTGAGCCCTCTGATTAGGCTGAGCTGGCAGTGAGCCTCAGGAGCCTCTTGTCTCCCTGCCCTGACACTGGGATCATAAGCACCACTGCCCTGACTTGTTTTGTTGTTGTTTTATTTATGTTTATGTGTTTGGTGTTTTGCCTGCATGAATGTCTGAACACCATGTACTTGTCTAGTGTCCTCAGAGGCCAGATGAGGGCATGAGCTCTCCTGGATCTGAAATTACAGGCAGTTAGAAGCTGTAGTGTAAGTCCTGGAATTGAACCCAGGTTCTCTGAAAGAGCAGCCAGTGTTCTTAATTGATGAGCCATCATTCCTATGCCTATTTATTTACTTACTTACTTCATTTTTGAGACAAAAGTTTTCGAGGCTGGCATCAGTGGTAGATGAGTGGGAAGGGTGTTGGGTGTGTACTTGAGTGGTTAGGAGGGAACAGTTGAATGGCAGGGATGGGTGCATGGCTACTGGGTGATTGCTCTGGGGAGATGGATGCCAGAGTGGTTAACTGGACAGTGGGCGCAGATGGACTGACAGCTGAATGCAGCTAACAAGTGGTGCTGACAGCACACAGTAAGTAACAAGGCACACTTGTGACTTCAGGAAGGGAACAGCCCACAGGGGAGCAGCCACGGGGTCAAGATCACAGTGGAGCAGCAGAAGAGGACCAGCTTCTTCCGGTGCAGCCTCCTGTGAGGACAAGGCCACCGCTGTCCTGAGCCCGGCTCAGCCCAGCTGACTGTGCCTGCCCGGCCGGGCAGGCCCCCACCTCCGCTGCTTGGAGTCAGCCGCCCGGACACAATTGAGAAATTGATTATTTTAGTGACCGTCTGATCTTTTCCACCTTCAGAGATGGAACGAGTTAGAATTTTGCTGTTTTTCCTGTGTCATCTGCCAGTCAGGCCTATCCACCCCCTGTCATATTGCCACAGGTGGAGAGAGGAGGGGTGGGGGCATTGCAGCACCATCTCCAGCCTCCTGCCCCTCCACCACAGAAGCGAGGCCCGCAGCGGTGCCCAACCTGCTGGCCCTACACCCTGAGCACCGCCACAAGAGCCAACAGGCCAAGCCTGACACCTGCCTTCACCTGTCAGTTTTGGACAAGTGACAAAGAACCGTGTCCCCTGTCTCCTTACATGCCAAACCAAAGGGAAGCACAAACTAAGGAAAATCCATGTAGAGGATTTTATTTTGGAAGAAGCGGATGGCTCTCGTGGCCACAGCAGGATGGGAGTCTGTCCAGCACTGAGGGGTCACTGCATCCACAGCAGGCGACTCCCCCATCACCACCACTCACCCACGACCAGTCACTGGACCACCTCCCTGCTCTTCTCATCCTCTGGCTGGCTCCAATCGGACGTTCCTTTTCTAGCTGAGATGATTTTTTATTTTTCCAGATTCCTAACACCATGAAATGATTCCGTCTTTGATTTTCTAGCAGCATACCCAGGTGGTGAGGAACCAGCATGATTGCCCTGGCCCGACGGGGGCGCCTGGTCCCTGAGACCCCCACAGGCATTCCATGGCACAGTGCCGCCCTGCAGTGGTGGGCTGTCGCTGTCTTTACCCACTTGTGTTTTGACAGCTCTGTCCTCTCGGAGAGACTGATTGGGACCAGACATCCTGGCGGGAGGGGTGGGGTGTTGCCTGGGAGCCCCTTTTTACTCTTAACCCTTCCCCGTGCTGCTGTCAGTCCAAGCTGGCAGCATCAAAATCTCCCTTTTTTTTGAAATTAAAACCAACGTACCAGCAATAGCTACCTTCCCCTGGAGTGTCTAACGTTTCCTGTTTACACTGATCAATGCACTCGAAAACGGATTCAAGTGCATTTGAAAAGAAGCACCCACCAGGTTGTTGTGTTTGGTGCCAGGTTCAATGGGTGACATTTAGTTAAAGTGGACCCCGGCCTGGAGAGCTGGCTCAGCAGCTGAACACTTGCAGCTCTCCCAAAGGAGCCATCAGCCATCCATTACTCCTCAGCTAGGGGTGGGGCTTCACAAGCCCCTCCCCACCCATGTGGTCCTGTTTGGCTACAGACATCTCGCCTCTAAAAAGTCCGCCTCCTGTTATGTTCACAGAGCCAAACTTCGAGCACACAGCCTTTCTAGCCACAAGCTCTAGCCAAACTATAGCACACTCTCAGCTAAGATTATTCACTATTTAAAAAAAAAAAAAAAAAAAAAAAGTCAGCTAATGAAGCCAGACTCAGTGGAGCATGCCATTAATCCCAGCAGGCAGAAGGCAGGGTGGGTGCATCTGAGTTTGGGGCCAGGAGGGGTCTACAGAGTGAGTTCCAGGACAGCCAGGGCCACACAGAGAGGAGGTTGAGGGGAGTTAATATGAGCAAGGGAGCACAGGAGAAAGCGGGCAGAAGTCTGCCAGAGTGATCACATGCTAAACCCAACATGCGGAGGAGCCAGCTGAGGTTAGTGTCTGCCCAGGTTTCCATGGAGCACTCATGGAGACTCCTCCCAGTGAGCATGTGCTTGCTTAGCACAGACCTTAGCGTGTGTGCGGATGGCCAGCACCACCCTGAGCCACCCACATCAGGCTTTGTTTGGACTTGCTTTTTGTGGTTTTTGATCAAGGTTCATTATGAAGTCCAGGCTGCTCTGGCACTCTCGGCAGTCCTGTTGCAGTCTCTGGGTACTGGGATGACTGGCAGTCTTCACCAACACTGCTGGCTGTGTTCTGAGCCCTTACTGTGTGGACAGTGGGAAGAGTCAGGAAGGTGGGGCGGCGTGGGGGCTGGAGAGAAGAGGTGATAATGGCTACAAAGGCACACTAAGATCCCTCAGGGGTAAAGAGATGCTTCAGTGGTTAAGAGCACGTGTTGCTCTTGCATCGGTGCTGTAACACAAGACACACACATGCATGGTACACAGACACACCTGCTGGCCAAACACACATACATATAAAAATTGCATCCTGTATGCATCGTAAGTGATATCCCTGTAGCATTATTTGGCCCTCAGAAGGAAATCCACACATCTGGTCCTGCCAAGCGCATGTGTCGTCTGGGTTCCACAATAGGTTCAAGGCTGAGGTTCATTACACAGAGTCTTCAAGAAATAATAACGGCATGTGTCTTTAAGCAGAGAGATGCTTTTCAGTGTAACAAGGGTAACAATGGCAAAAATACCCAAGATAAAAAGCATTAAGGAACAGCGTGGGAGCCAAGCAGGTCCTCCCCAGCCTTGGAGAGAGAGCAAGAGGGAGAGGGGTGTGAAGCCAGAAGGCTGTTTACGAGGGGGGGGGGCTTTTTAATTTTATTTCTCTGTGTTTGAGTGTTTGGCCTGCACATATATCTGCACCACATTCATGTCTGGTACCCATGGAAGCCAAAAGATACATGGAATCCCTGGAAGCAGGAGTTAGAAGTGAGCCACCCCGTGGGCGCTGGGGACTGAAGCAAGGGCGCCGGCGTTCCTAAACACTGAGCTGTCTCTCCAGCCCTGGGGCGGGTTTTTAACACAATCATAGATGTAAAATTCCCCCACACTCAAGTTTAGAGCATGTTTTATCACCAAGTCCTCGTGAGTAGGCACTACTTCCTGTTGTCCCCCTTGGTGGGCTGCCCCTGGCAGCCTGTCATATGCCCGTCTGTGGATTTGCCTGCCCTGGCTGTATGCCAGTTGTCATGACGCTGACTCTTCTGTGCCTGACTACTGTTGTTCTCGTGTTTTGTTTTGTTGACACAAAGTCTCGTGTAGCGCTAGCGGACCTGTTTTTGATATGTAGACCAGGCTGAACTAACTGAGATCTACCTTCCTCTGCTTCCCAAGGGCTGCCATTCAAGGCAAGGGCCCTCATATCCAGCAGCAACTTATTAGTTTATACAAGTTACAGCCTGGGGCAGAACTTCCTGCATTGTCACGGTTGGGGAATATTCCATTGCACAATACCATGTTTTGAGTGTGTCTTCTAAGGCTCCTGGGCTCACAGCTCAAGCCCAATGTAGTAGTAGAAACTATTTTTTTAAATTTAAGAAAGTTTTTTTTCTGTGTTCAAAGGTCAGAGGACAGCTGTTACGGCAGGTTTGGCGCCAATCTGTAGCATGTATGTTCCCACCAGCCGACCAGTCTGGGCCCACAGCCGCGCCAGCCCCAAGTAACACTCTGAGACTCCGTATTTGATACAATCCTGTTGGCCAGTTACCATTATTGTTTATTGGCTAGCTCTGTCTTAATTATTAACCCATTTCTACTTATCTAAGTATTTCCACATGGTCGTCTTATCAGGAAGCCGTGGCCCAAACCTGCCGTAACAGACAGCTTTCAGGAGGAATCACTAAGTGATTCCTGGGGACCAAACTCCATCATGCTTGGCAGCTAGTCTATTTACCCCTTAGCCAGTACGACCCAGACTGGCCCAGATCTAGCCTTCCTCCTGCCACAGCCTCTCCGTGCGGGGATGAGAGCCATGCTATCGTTGCTTTTGCTTTGGCCTTGACGTCCAGTGTGGTACCTGCACAGAGCTCTAGTGTTTGTGAAATGAACAAAGGAACGACAGAATGAACAAAGGAGAGAGTAGGAGCAGACAGCCTTGGCAGAGAAGTATAAAGTGGTGGCTCTGTCCCGTCCTGCCCCCAGAGTTTGTCGACTGGAGCGCACCCTATGAGAAGCTGGCATGGAGGGAGAGGGGCCTCGGGCCCCATTATCTTCTATCAGACAGCTTTGTCTGCCCTGCCTTGGTGGTCACAACGGCCCCTTCCTTCCTTTGGGAGCTGTGTCCGTTTGTGAACCACACACGTGGGGGTAGGGGAACTCTACTTTGACTGCTGACAGGAAGATGTTACCCCGTGGAAGGACCGCAGCCCGTGGCCAAACAACTCATGTTCTCTGAGACTGAGCCCCATGCAGAGAGAACCCCAAAGGCCCGGCTGTCCAGGTGACACTGCACTGGTCTGGTACCTCCTGGACTCTTCTGTCCTTCACTACGGAGGGGAGACCAGCCCAGAGCAAATGTGAAGAGAATCGTGAGGCGGCCTTCCCTGGAGCCCGTGTAAAGGCACCAGATTATTGTCACAATAACAGCCCCAATGAGCTGACTCAGCATGGGACACATGCTGGCTTCCTTCTCTGTTGAGCCTTTGTCACCCTGAAGTCTCCCAAGCCCAGGTCACCTGGGAAGAGCAGGAAGGCTCCCATCCTCAAGGTGTCAACTCCAGATGCCCTGCAGAGGAGAGAGTGGCTTGGCCTGGAGACAAGAGAGGGTGGGACAGGCTGCTCTTAGCCTAGTCAGCTGTGCCTGCTGGGCACAGAGACACATCACCGAGGACTCAGGGTCTGCACAGGAGCCCCACCACACACACACACACACACACACATGCTCAGCATGGATTGGGCCTCCGGCTGGCTCAATCGGCAGGGTATTCATCTATTATGAATGGAGCTGTGGGTCCTGTCTCAGTGCCACAGAAAACATGTCACACCCCATAATCCCAACACTCCAGAGGTGGAAGCAAGAAGAACAGGGCTTTGAAGCAGCCTCAGCTATGCAGTGGGTTCCAAGCCAGCCAGGGCTCCATGAGACCCTGTCTTAGAAAAACAATCAAAATAAAATAGGTTTTGTTTTCTTGCTTTGTTTTTGTTTGGGTTTTGCGTTTGAGTCTCCCTATGTAGCCCAGGCTAGCCTGGAATCCCAGATCCTCCTGCCTCAGGCTTCCAAATACTGGGACTACAAACCTGAGGCGCATCACACTTTAATATTGGCCTAAAGGGCATCATGACTGAAGAATGTCATTTCAAGTGTGTTTTTGCAAAGGAAGGCAGGATAGAGCTGTGTGTGGCTGAGGTAGGCAAGATCATAAGTTTGAGGCTAGCTTCAGCTTTGTAGCGAGACCTGTTTCAGAGAAACAAACGGCCCACTAGCCCTGTCTGTTGTATACATGCTGCACCCTGTCTACACACTGTTCCTGCACCACATACCCACCAAGAGTCAACTACTTGTCCTCTTTCACTTTCTATCTGCCACGCCCCATTTCCTGATGGCTGACTTCTTTAGGGTTGCCATGAGGGTGGGGAGCACAGCTCGGTTGGCAGACTGCTTGCCTTGCAAGCATGAAGTTCTGGGCTCCGTTACAGCAATGCATAATCTTGGCATGATGGTGCAGACCTGCCAGCACTCAGGAGGTGCAAGCAGGAGGGTCAGGAGTTCAAGCTCATCCCCAGCCACAGAGTAAGTTCCTGACAAACCTAGGGTACATGAGACTGTCTCAAGAGGGAAGGAGGGGTGCAGCTGTCTGGGGGTTCCATGGAGCTGGTAGTGAGTAGATACTGAGCAAAGGCTTGGCAGGAGCCAATGTCAGCTTTAGCCACAGACAAAGCCCTGAGCTTAGTCCCGCCCTAGTTCACCTGCTGGAGGAAACAGGAACCGCCCTGCCCCTCTGACGTGCAGACCCTGAAGTGAAACCAAGGCTTCAGCAGCAGCTCAGAGCAACACAGCCCGGGCTCTCCGAGGTATGTAGCCTGCATCCTGAAACCTGTATCTGGAATCCTGGCATCCCTGCATCCCAGCATCCCAGCTGTGGAGCCTCTAGGCTTCAGCACTGGGTGGGGCGGGACTGGGAGAAGAGGGAAGGGCTTACCAGAGGAAGGAACCATTGCAAGCTCCGTCGTGGCTATCCACACCTGTCATTCCAGCACTCTGGTGGCTGAGGCAGGCGAGATCATGAGTTTGAGGCTAGCTTCAGCTTTGCAGCGAGACCTGTTTCAGAGAAACCAACGGCCCACTAGCCCCGTGTCCTAAGCAACAAGAGTAAGGCAAAGAGGGATAAAGTCCCTCCAGCTCCTTGGGGTCCAGCCGGAGCCAGCAGAGAAAGGAAGAGTGGGGAAGGTCAAGGAGAAGGGAGGGAAGATTGCCAGGGTTTTGTGGGCAGGGGAGGAAGAAAGGCTGGCTGAAGATTCGCTTTGGGTCTTGAGAGATGTGTAGGAGTGTTGTGAGGTAAAAAGAGAATTCTGTGCCAGCTTGTGACTGGGCTCAGCTGTATTTTAGACAGGGGCACATTCTGTTATGACAGGACACATTCTGGGAGATGTTGTTAGTAGGTGATTTTGTCACAGTGCATACTTACACAACTTGGACAGGGTTGTTGCTGCACCCTTGGGGGCTGGGACTCCCATCTGCATGAATACTGTGAGAACTGGGGCGCCCTGGTGGGTGCTGTGAAGTGTGGTGAGTAATAAAATAAGAAAAGGGAAGGGCTGACGAGACGCTTCACTAGATAAAGCACTTGGTCATGAAGACCTGAGTTCAGATCCCCAGAGCCCACCTGAAGGGTGGCCGCTGATGGCCGCCTGCCCTCCTGGCGCGTGGGAGCCAGACTCCCGACTCCGCTCCTTCCGGATGTATGCTTCAATACACGGCTGGCAGAGTGGAGAAGAAGATACTCAATGTCAACTTAAGGCCTACACACATCTGCACATGGGAGTGTCCGTACACATGGCCCCTCCCGGCACACTGAAATTCATACATAGCAGGAGACTGGACGGGGTGGGCAGTTAAGAACACACAGTTCTACAGAGGATCCGGGTCAGTTCCCAGCACCTGAAAGGGGAGGCTTACAAACACCTGTAAATCCATCTCCAGGGATCCAGTGCCACCTCTGGCCTCCGGTGGTGCCTGAACACACACGGCTGATAAACACACATACGCATAAATAAAAATAAAAAACTAAAAACACAAATAAGCAATACAATAAATAAAAAACAATAGAAGACTTTCAGGTCCACTATTATTACCTTCACGAGTGTCCTGGAAACTCCTGGCCCTTCTGTCTCCACCATGTAAGTACTGAGACGGTGGGTGTGCCACCATATCTGGCCTTTGGTTTTTAATTCAGGGTCTCCCAGCATGGCCCTGAGTAGCTTTGAGCTCATGGCAGTCCTGCCTCAGCCTCACAAGTGCTGGGACTACAGGTATGTCGCAAGAACCGGGGTCCAGGCACAGTGGTACTTGGTAGAGCAGGCTCGCTATCCCAGCAATTGGGGAAGGGAGGTGGGAACATCAGGATTTGGGGTTATCCTCAGGTACACCAAGGCCAGGCTGGGCTACACAACTCTGTCTCAGGAAGAGAGAGACAGAGGGAGGGAGGGAGAGGGAGGGAGGGAGGGAGAGAGAGGGGGGGAGGGAGGGGGAAAGAGAGAGAGGGAGGGAGGGAGGGACAAAGGGAGGGAGGGAGGGAAGGAGAGAGAGAGAAGGGAGTTGGGGGGCTGGGAGGGAGGAGAGGGAATTGGGATCATATGTAAAATAAGAAAGAAGAAAAATAAAAACAAAGAAGCTGCCTCTCACCTTCCCATATACATAGATGTGTAAACAGTCTGTGTGTGAGTAGTGACTATAGTATTGTGTTCCAGCCATCCCCTTCCAAAGATGTCACTTAACAACAGAAGTTAAAGCCCCAAACGGTTAAGTTTGTGACTCACATAGGGTAGCATTTGAACCCAGACAATCTGCCCCTGATTCCAGATGCTTGTGATCCCAGGCCCTCACCCAGGGGAGACCCTGGCTTGCAAGAGACTTAGCCTGTTCACCACCATGGAACCCCGCTCAGAGAGGGGGGATAGGAAACGGGGACACAGAGCAGAGGTTATCAAGTGTTCATTAGTGGATTCAGTTAATGACTTTTCTCTGAAGCCTTCGGGCCACACCTGAGGGAATGTGTTTGTTCTCTGGAAAGAGAGTTGGCACAGCCACCCCATGTCAACAGACCCTCCCTGTGGGATCCGCCCACTCAGGTCTGGGGACTCGATGAAGAATGACTGAGGGGCCTGGGGACCCTCAGCTTTTTGCTGACTTTCCTTCAGCGTAATACTGTTTTTCCTTTCAGGACCATGTCTCTGTGTCACCAGCCCGCAAAGGCCTGCGGCACCCTGAGAATAAATTAACCAAGAGTGTGATTTAACCACTCACTGGAGGAGCTGTCGCCTAAGGAGGTAGAGTCACGAGGGTTAGGGGCGCAAGGCCACCCTTGGCTACGTGTTGAGTGTCAGGCTAGCCTGTCTCATAAAACAAACCAAGAGCTGGCTTAGCCCATAAAATGCCTCCTGTGGGAGCATGAAGGCCTGAGTTCAAATCTGCAGTCCAGCAGGCATGGAGACAACAGAGCAAAGCAAAGGCCCAGCTTCCAGCGTGGGGTGGGGGTAGGAGAACCCCAGAATTCTGTGACCTGGCCCAGGTTGGGTGATAGACCCTTTCTCAGAATAGAAGGTGAGGTATGCAGAGATGTCTCAACCCCTCATTGCTCTTTCTAGAGAATCCAGTTCAGTTCCCAGCACCCAGGGGGAGCAGCTCAGAACCACCCATGACTCCAGCTCCAGGAGATCACGTCCCCTTCTGGCCTCCAAAGGCACACACACAGAACAAACCTGTAAAATTGTGTCAGTTTGGCAGGGTGCACTCCTTTAATCCCAACATCCATCAGGAGGCAGAAGCAGGAGGATCTCTGTGTGTGTGGAAAGAGCCTGGTCTACACAGTGAGTTCCAGAACAGCCAGAGCTATACACAGATAAATCCTGTAAAAAAAAAAAAAAAAAAAAAAAAAAAAAAAAAAGCCAGTTGAATTGGGCATGATGGTGCACGCCCTTAGTCCCAGAACTTAGAAGGCAGAGGCAGGTGGGTCTCCACGAGTCGGAGACCAGCCTGGTTCACATAGTGAGTTCTAGGACAGCCAGGGCTGTGTAAAGAGACCCTGTCTAAAAACAGAACAACAGAATGTCAGTTTGGCTGAGGATGGTTCAGTATGCAAGAATGCTTGCTGCCAGGCCTAGAGACCCAAGTGTCAGGCAGGGGACCACAGGCTGTGTCTGTGTGTGTGTGTGAGTGAGTGTGTGTGAGTGTCTGTGTGTGTGAGTGTGTGTGTGTGAGTGAGTGTGTGTGAGTGTGAGTGTGAGTGTGAGTGTGTGAGTGTGTGTGTGTGAGTGAGTGTGTGTGAGTGTGAGTGTGAGTGTGTGAGTGTGTGTGTGAGTGTGTGAGAGTGTGTGTGTGGAACAGAAAGACACCTGACCCCTCCTTCACACTCAGAACTAAACAACAGCCTGTGACAGTGGTTACCAGGAAGCCATTCTGTGCTCACAGAAACTGTTCTTGCTCTGGCCACCAGGGGCTCCCAGTAGAGAAGGCACCAGGGTGAGCAATGTTAGAGCCAAGAGACACCCAACTCTCCCTCCTCTCCCTCCTCTCCCCTCCCTCCCCTCCTCTCCCTCCTCTCTTCTCCCTCCTTTCCCTCCCCTCCCTCATCTCCCTCCTCTCCCTCCTCTCCCCTCCCTCCCCTCCTCTCCTCTCTCTCCTCCCTCCTCTCCTCTCTCTCTCCTCCCTCCTCTCCTTTCCCTCCACTCCCTCCCTTCCCCTCCCCTCCCTCCCCTCCTCTCCTCTCCCTCCCCTCCCTCCCCTCCTCTCCTCTCTCTCCTCCCTCCTCTCCTCTCTCTCTCCTCCCTCCTCTCCTTTCCCTCCACTCCCTCCCTTCCCCTCCCCTCCCTCCCCTCCTCTCCTCTCCCTCCCCTCCCTCCCCTCCTCTCCTCTCCCTCCCCTTCCTCCCCTCCTCTCCTCTCCCTCCCCTCCCTCCTCTCCCTCCCCTCCCTCCCCTCCTCTCCTCTCTCTCTCCTCCCTCCTCTCCTCTCCTTCCCCTCCCTCCTCTCCCTCCCTCCCTCCCCTCCTTTCTTCTCCCTCCCCTCCTCTCCTCTCCTTCCCCTCCCTCCTCTCCCTCCCCTCCCTCCCCTCCTTTCTTCTCCCTCCCCTCCTCTCCTCTCCCTCCCCTCCTCTCCTCTCCTTCCCCTCCCTCCTCTCCCTCCCCTCCCTCCCCTCCTCTCCTCTCCTTCCCCTCCCTCCTCTCCCTCCCCTCCCTCCCCTCCTCTCCTCTCCTTCCCCTCCCTCCTCTCCCTCCCCTCCCTCCCCTCCTTTCTTCTCCCTCCCCTCCCTCCTCTCCTCTCCCTCTTCTCTCCTCTCCTTCCCCTTCCTCCTCTCCCTCCCCTCCCTCCCCTCCTCTCCTCTCCCTCCCCTCCCTCCTCTCCCTCTTCTCTCCTCTCCCTCCCCTCCCTCCCCTCCTCTCCTCTCTTTCCCCTCCCTCCTCTCCCTCCCCTCCCTCCCCTCCTCTCCTCTCCCTCCTCTCCCTCTTCTCTCCTCTCCTTCCCCTCCCCTCCCTCCCCTCCCTCCCCTCCCCTCCCTCCCCTCCTCTCCTCTCCCTCCCCTCCTCTCCTCTCCCTCCCCTCCCTCCTCTCCCTCCCCTCCTCTCCTCTCCCTCCCCTCCCTCCTCTCCTCTCCCTCTTCTCTCCTCCCTCCCCTCCCTCCCCTCCTCTCCCCTCCCTCCTCTCCTCTCCCTCCTCTCCCCTCCCTCCCCTCCCTCCCCTCCCTGCCCTCCCTCCCATCCCTCCTCTCCCTCCTCTCCACAGGTGACCCCTCTCTGGATGCCATGGCAGAAGCCGGGAGGCTGCCCCCACCACTGCCCCCTCGGCTGGACTGGTTTGTGCATACCCAGGTGGACCAGCTGGCCCAATGTGGGATCCCGGAGTGGTTCCATGGTACCATCTCTCGAGAGTAAGGACATAGTGGTAACCCCCATGGGGCCATATCCTGCTTCCTGCTTGGTCTCCCTAACCTCAGTGAACATTTGGGCCCACACTCAGGTCCCCTGTTCACACAATTCTCAGATTAGCTCCAAGCCCTGGGAAGCTGAGAACAGATAAGGCGAGGAACCTGCCTAAGGTCACAAAGCAGATGCATAGCACAGCGGGGCTCTAGACTCGGTGTATCAGACAGACCACAGCCCCTGCTTTGTCACTGGGACACTGTGTCCCACCTAAGAGGGTTCAGACTTGGGACAGGTAGGCAGGGGCTGTGGGAGATGGGAGGAGATCTCCTTCAGGGTCAATATGAGAAGCCTCCAAGTGACACAGCCCAGGGCTTCAAACCACCAAGAGAGGCTGCGTTCACCCAGAGGCTGTGGCCATCGCTCAATTGGTGGGGTGTTTGCAGCTAAGTTGATAGAGTGCTTGTAACTCGGTTGGCAGACTGCTTGCCTGGTGTACTCAAAGCCCTTAGCTCTGTTCCCCTCTGCATAAACCAGGCCTACTGCCATCCCAGTACTTACAAGGCAGAAGGTGCAGGATCGGGATTCAAAGCTGTCCTCAGCTTCATAGCAGGCGTGAGGCCAGCCTGAGCTATGCCACATGCTTCCCCCCAAAAGGAAAGAGGGACCCTGAAAGATCCAGGGCCTGCCCCAGTGTTCCTAGGTCAGGGTCAAGGGTTCCTAGGTTCCTGGCTTCCTATGCTAAGGGTTTACATGAATTTGCAAAAACAGCAAAATTGTCCCATTAGAAGCAAAGCAATAGTGCAGGTTAGAGATGGCTACACTGTCAAGATTGACAGCAAGGGCCAGCAAGATGGCTCAGGGGGTAAAGGGGCTTGTAGCCAAACTTGACAATGGAACTTCAATTCCTGCGACCCACTAGGCAAAAACAGAAAGCTGGTTCAGTGCCCTGTCCTCTGACTTCTGAATGTATCATAGCACATTTGCCTGCCCTCGCTGTCCTTAAATGAGGCTGGCCTCTCCTTTGCCTACTTAGTGTTGGCAGCAAGGGTGTGTGCTCCAAGAGGAGCTTGGCTGCTGAGGAAGTGTGCTTGTGCTGTTGGGGCTTGACTCACAGGCTGTGTTATGTAGGTCTTTGCTCACAGCACATGCCTTCACTGTAATGTTTCTGATTCTAGTCACATGCACGCCCAGCTGTACACAGGTGTAAGATGGAAAATGAAGGGTTCTCCCCCAAAGCCCGTGAAGGACACCCTTTGCCTGAATGCACATGCATACTACACTAGTTGAGGCTGGATCAGAATTGTTCTTTCGTTGTAGCAAAATATTTACATTTTATTATATTTCTTTACTGTGTGTGTGTGGAGGTCAGAGGACAATTTGTGAAAATTGGGTCCCTCCTTCCACCATGTGAGACCCAGGGATTGAAACTAAATGTGATTGTTTTTAGGGGTGGGGAAATTATCCCATTCTTTCTTTCTTTCTTTGGTTTTTGTTTTTCGAGACAAGGTTTCTCTGTGTTGCTTTGGAGTCTGTCCTGGAACTCACTCTGTAGACCAGGCTGGCCTTGAACTCACGAGATGCACCTGCCTCTGCCTCCTGAGTGCTGGGATTAAAGGTGTGCACCACCACCACCAGGTGGCTTATCCTACTCTTAAGTAAAAGATACACAGGTATCCTGATGCACGTGGCAGCCAAGGTTGCTATGTGCATGGCTCAGAAGGGTTGGGGGTTATATGCGGGCACAGAACATACAGGAGAGAGAGCTAGGCTGCCAAGGGCAACACTGTAAGTGCCCTGTGCATAACCAAGCCAAGGGACCCCAGGTTGCTAAGCCATCCCCCATACTTGCTTGTTTGCCTCCATTTCCAGCCAGTCTTTCCTCCCGTCTCTCCAGAGTTGCAGAGAACCTGCTGGAGTCACAACCCCTGGGGACATTTCTTATCCGAGTCAGCCACAGCCATGTGGGCTACACCCTTTCCTACAAGTAAGGCCATGGGGGAGGTTAGGCCCAGGCTTCAGGGCCAGGACACCGTGTGGGAGATTAGACTAAGGCTTCTGGGAGATGGCCAAGGTCACCTCATGCATCTGTGATCTGCCCAGTCTGCACGCTTGACTGTATCCAGCAGTCGTGGAACAGTGGGGCAGACTGGGATCTGAGGGTGGGCCCTGCCTCCTTTGCACCCTTCACCTGTCTGATAATTATTTTAAAATCCTCAGTTGCGGGTTTCTCTGCCAATGCAATAAGCCAAATCCAGCCGAGTTAATAAGACAGAGCAAAGCAACTCCTGGGTGACTCTCCAGAGGGCAGGAGAGAAATCATATGGCTGGTCTAGGAATCAGGTCTTAGCATCTAAGGGGGAGGAGCCACTGCTTGGCGGGCTTTCTCAAAGGGTTTGGAGAGAGTGGGGTGGGGGCTGGAGCAGAGCTTCTTTCTGTCTTCCTATTTGGGAGAAGGTTTCTTAGCCAGGCTGGCCTTGATCTGGTTATGTAGTGTGTGGGTGCATATCTGTTAACCCAGCAAGGGGGGCGGTGGCTGAGGCAGGAGGATCTGGAATTCAAGGCTACATAGTAGCCAGGACTACGTGAGACTGTATCTTTAAACTGAACAGATTATTATCATTTCGCTACTACTGTTTGGTTGAGGCAGTGTCACTATGTAGCCCGGGCTGGCCTCCAAACGTCCATCCTCTGCTCTTGCCCTCAGTCCCCAGCGCAGGGAGGACAGGCAGGCACCACAATTGTCTTATTTCGTCCACCCAAGAGTTCCTGAGGTGGACCTTAGAAACCCTGTGTGCTAACCGGGAAACCGAGGCACAGTGGCTGCATCCCAATACCAGCTGTGTCTCCACAGAGCCCAGACCTGCTGCCGCCACTTCATGGTGAAACTGACAGATGACGGGACTTTCGTCCTTGCCGGGGATCACGTGACCCACGCTTCTCTGGACGCCCTGGTCACTTTCCACCAGGAGAAGCCCATTCGTCCGTACGGAGAGCTACTGACCCAAGCCTGCGGGCAGGTGGGGGCCGGCGGACACCGCAGCCACCAGGGAGTGCCCGAGGCCCCAGCAGGGAATTCACGGGGTTCGTGGGCGGGGACGGCTTTCCTTGGCGGCGGATGGGCGTGGCCTGGGATCTGCGGTGCTCGGAGCGTTTCCACCGTCTGAGACTTGTAGGCGGGGCTGGGGGCGACCTGGTTTTTGAGATTGCCCACCACCCATAGTCCTCCCCATCCCAGTCTTTCACTGCTAGGTCCGAGCGCTATGTCTCTTCCGTACCTTGCAGAAGGATCCAGCAAACGTGGACTACGAAGATCTCTTCCTGTACTCTAACGCCCTGGTCCAGGATGCTGAAAGCCGCGGGCCCACGGAAGTTCAGAGGCCTTCTTCCTGCCCACCAGAGGAGGTAGGCCACAGGTGGCACCTCCAGCCTTGGTCCGGAAAAGATGCTAGATAGAGCAGGCCCTTCTGTAGCTAAGTAATGAAGGAAAAAATAATTTCCCAGTGATTTCCAGACTCTGGAGCCAGACTCCACGTTGCATTCTTCGGTTGTGGGTTGAGAGGTTGTCAAGGGTGCCTAAGGTTCGGGGTTCCATCCCCACCCTGTCAGAAGCAACTGCAGGTCCACCCGCAGCTTCCTCTGACGTTCAGACGGACCCTCAGCCACCCTGAGAACCCTTTGTGCTGTTCTGCTCCAGGCCTTCCCTTCTCTGGCGGCCCCTCCCCAGGACCATGCACTTGCCTGCATTATTCTTCTTTTAGAAGTCATTCAAGTGTCTCCTCCCCATCTAAAGTTTCCCCACACATATAACCCTGTGTGGTCGTTGCAGAGAACAGCTTCCAACTTGAGAGGCTTTTGTTTATTCTGGGTGTGTATGCATCCTTTCCGTTTCTCCCATCAAACCTCAAAGTCCAGATGGCTCCTTCTGCACGGCTGTCCCCACCCTGCCAAGAGAAAGGGTTTCTGTTTGTTTCTGTTGAGACAAGGACTCTCTGTGTAGCTCTGGCTGGCCTGAACTCCCTGTGCAGCCCAGGCTGGCTTCAAACTCACAAAGATCTTCCTACCTCGGCCTTCTGCGTGTTGGGATTAAAGGAGTGTTGAAGCCACACTGAGAGATGGGCAGGGTGGGGCTTGGGTGCTCCAGCGCTCTGGGACACGGTTGTGGGGCTGTCTAGAGTTTTACTGGTCACCCAGGCCCCAGGCCTCCCCTGGTGTGTTCCGCGTTCTCTGTTCCAGACTCCTGAAAGGAGCCCTTCTGCAGCACCTGATGGAAAGCTTGCGTCAGGCCCCTGCTCCCAAAAAGCACTTTTTGGGGAGGCAGGACAGAGGCTGTGGAAGAACCTGAGGACGCTGCCAGAGACCAGCCGGAGGGTGAAACAGCGGCTCACCTCACACCTGTCAGCCACAAACCTGCAGGGAGCCGCCAGGCGTGAGGTGCAGCATCATAGCTCCGTGACCCGAGCATCCAGCTGGGACAGCGCTTGTCACTCTTCCCACCCTGGTGCAGCCACCTCTCTCCAAACCCATTCAGAGCCCCAGGCCTGGAGAGGCAGGGAAGCCACCTCCACAGCCTCCAGTCCTGCCAGCTGGAAGGAGGCGGTCTCAGGGGTCAAGGCCTGGGGTGGAAAGGTGGTGAGGGCCCTGTCTGTCCAGGCAACCAAGCCAGAGCCTGTAGACTTGCCGGAAGCCCAGGACTGGCTACCTGAGGAATACCTCCGACCACCACCTTTCGCCCCTGGGTACTGATAGCACCCCCTCTATCTTGGGTCTCTTTTTCCAGTCTTCACAACTGTGCTAAAGGGGTTATAGGACTGAATTCTGTAGTTGCCAGCAGAGAGACCTGATTGTTGTAATAATAATAGAATTACCACGTTAGGAACTCTGGAGAGATGGCCCATTGGTAAGGGAGTAGAGAGCTTGCAGTAAAGCCTGACTATCTGAGTTCGATCCCTGGTACTCACGGGACAGAGGGGAAGACCCAACTCCTGAAAGTTGTCCTCCAACCTCCACATACATGCATACGTGTGTTCACACACACACACACACACACACACACACACACACACACACATACACACAGTAAATATAACTTTAAATTATCATCTCAGGGACTTGCTGGGCACAACACATGCCAGGGCTACATCACAACCTCTCTGACCATGAGTTAGCCTTCTATATCCATGGGATCCATATTTCACATAGCCTACTTAATGAATTCCAGACTGTTGTTTAAAAAATGGCAGGTGAGAGAGAGCCGCCATCATTTGACAGAGCTCACATGGAGACTTTTCTTATTGGAGGAAGAGACTGGGAAAGGGGGGAGGAGATACAGGAGGCGGAAGGGGACAGGAGTGGCTGTAGAGAGGAAGTGGGGCGATGTGACTGCACAGGAGAGGGGAAAAGACGAGAGGCGGGCAAGGCCACCTTTTATAAGGAAACTCAGGGAGTGCACTTGGTGGCTGCAGCTGAGGATGTACCGTCAGGACCCAAGGGCAGGTCAAACAGATGTCTGAGTACTAACACAGACCAGTGTTAAAGGAAATCTGAGCAGCCAAGATGACTCCGGTAAAGGTTCTTGCTGCTAAGCCTGAGGATCTGAGTTTGAGTCCCAGGACCCGCAGTGGAAGGAGAGATCCGTCTCCTACAAGCTGTCCTCTGCACAAGAACACACATGTGCACATGAATGCCTGCCCCCAATCCACGGAGGTGAGGCCTCTGAAAGGTTTCCCACATTAAAGCGCTGTGTGGCTGTGTGATGGTTGATGAACGTAGGCCTCTCTGGGCACATTTCTTCACTTGGAAGATGAGGAGACAGCCGTCCATTCTCAGGAGCAACATACAGAGAAGGGGCAGGGAGGGCCTGGAGCTTCTGCTCATCATCATCACTAATAATTGAGACAGGGTCTCATTATGTATCCCTGGCCATGCCAGAACTGGCAGAGATCCACTTGCTTCTGCTTCCTCAGTAAAAGTTGTGCCCCAGCAGGTCTTCCTATTTTCATTTTTATTATTTTTGTTTTGATATTATTTTGTTGAGATAAAGTCTCTCTGTGTAGGTCTGGCTGTCCTGGAACTCACTATGTAGACCAGGCTAGCCTTGAACTCACAGATATCCACCTGACTCTGCACGTGTTGGGATTAATGGTGTGTACCACCACCAACGGGCTGGAATTATTTTCATTTTTAAATGTGTGCTTGTGGGTGTGTGTGTGCACATAAGTGCAGTTGCCCATACAGGCCAGAAGGTGGCGTCAGGTTTGCTGAGATGGGAGGTTCAGACAATTGAGAGTCACTATCACGTAGCTGCTGGAACACAACCCAAGGACCAGGTCCTCTGCAAGAGCAGCAGGTGCTATTAATAGCTGAGCCATCTCTCCCGCCCAGGTGACTGGTCTGGGAAGATTCTGGGTGGCGGGGCTGTCTGGTGGGATAACCACCTTGTGGGCAGGAGGGTACCCTGCCCAAAGGCGCTGGGACAACCTTGGGCTCCAGGAATCCATAAAACATGGGGAGGGAGCTATGTGTGGCATTGGACTTGCTCCATCTGCTAACTATGAAGTTCCTAGAGGTCTAGAAGTCAGTGTGTTGCATGAATGGAAGATGGCAATCTAGAGGGTGTGGCCACACCCAAGGCCAGGAAGCAAAAAGCAAAGATCCTGAGGCAAGTTTGATTCCTGTTTATTCAGAGAGGTCAGAGTGGAGATGGGTGAGGGTTAGGCCATGTCCTCCGAGCTCCGTCAGACGCGGATGTGGAAGGTGCTGTGTGCAAAAAGCAGAGTCATCACTGACAACTCACAGACAGACACTGGGTCCCCAACACCCCCTCTTCTGGACCCAGAAGCAAGCAGGAATCCACAGGGATATGGACACCCTAGAAATCACAGTAGTTCTCCTGCCCGCCATGGGACTTAGGCTAGAGGTCAACACCAGGGGTCTCCACTCAGGCGGCTGCCACAGTATGTTTTAAAACTATTAACCTATTTATTTGTTTACTAATTTATTTGCATGAGTGCAACTATGTATGGGTATATGCAGAATATTACATGCAGAGCCTGCAGAAGCCAGAAGAGAGTGTCATATCCCCTGGAACTGAAGTTACAGACAGTTGTGAGCCACCGTGTGGGTGCTGGGAACAGAACCCAAGGCTTCGGTGTAAGCAGCAATCACTCTTAAGCACTGAGCCCTCTCACTAGCCCCCAGGCCTGCCTTTAATTTGGTTCGTTTTGGGTTTTGAAGACCTTAGCTCATTATGTAGTTCAGGCAGCCCTGAAATTCCCAGTAATCCTCTGCCTCAGAATTCTGGATGCCTCGCCTGCAGGTATGTGCACTACCATGCTGAGATCTCCACGGGGTCCTGAGCACCTCTTTGGATAAGCACGCACATCCCAGCTCCTTCCCAGACTTGCTGCCCCCTTCTTTGAGCTTCAGTTCGTTCCTCTGACAAGCAGAAGTGCTTAGGCTTAAAGTGGTAACACAGGCAGCTGAATCTCTGAATTCAAGCCCTGTCTGGTCTACTTAGAGAGTTCCAGGCCAGCCAAACTTGTAGTGATATCTTGTTTATACTCTAACAAACAAAGCTTACCTGAAGATCAGAGGGCGGAGCTAGCCACGAGTTAGCCACAGAGACAGACAGGAAGTGATATGGCTGGGCAGAGAGAGGAAGTGATAAGGCCGGAGGAGACAGGAGCGCGGCTCCACTCAGTCTGAGGATTTCCTGGAGGTAAGAGATCTAGTGGCTGCTCTGCTTCTCTGATCTTTCAGCTTTCACCCCCTAATATCTGACTCTGGGTCCTTATTATCAAGACCTATTAGAGCTCGGGCTACAAATTGTCACCTAACTTTAAGGCATGAATTTATGAAAAAGCCACTTGCTCGTGGCTTTGCAGCACCGGCGCAGCTGGGAACCGCATGTGGAGCTTCTGCTGGCGTCACCCTCCAGCCGGCTAGGTGCTTCTCTCTCCTCCTACGCCTCTAACGAGAACTCCACGGGCACCAAACTCCACAGGATCTACCCACCCTAGACCGGCTGGCGCTGCCTTCCGGCAGCCCCGCCGCGCTTGCTCTTCCACGCGATCCGTGGGTCTTCCAGGCAGCCGGCCCCCTCTCCTCCTCGTGCTGCGGGGTTCCCTAAGATGCCCTATCCTCCAGCTGCTCTCAGCTCCCGGATACATGCTAGCAGCTGCAGTCGGGCCGTTCACCGCCTGTGTTCTCTGCTCAGATGTGCTATGCCTCACAGTTCACTGTCACTGTCAGAAGATTTGGTCAGACAATTGGGAATTCTTAAAGAGGGGAATTAATTAAAAGAGAGTTTTTTCTTTTTTTCTTATTTTACATATCGATCCCAGTTCCCTCTCCCCTGAGAGAGTTTTTTCTAACATTAAAAAAATAGGAAACACTGGACAATGCGGGGATTTAGGACAATTAAATGAGAGGAGGATAACTAATTCAGATGGGATTTACATAATGTCAATTATAAACATTATCAGTTTTACCATTTTTGTCTTATCACTAAAAAAGTTGATTAGTATGTGTACCAAGACACAAGGTTTAAAAAATTAATAAAATAGGTCATAGAGATATTCAGATCCAGATTGAGGAATTTAATGGAGAACCAATTTAAGAGTTATATTATAAGGTTACAGAGTGTGGAGAACCTCAGAGCAAAGTTAACATCTTATCAGCCATCTTTCCCACTACGCTCTTAGATACTAACATACTGGTAATTTTTCATTCCCCTGTGACTGTTCTCTTGTTAAGCTGGGACCCAGCTGCAGTCTTACTGTATAGCAACTTACAGCAGAACACCTGCACCCTGCCTGGAAGGACACTCTGCCTCCCTCACATCCTCCCTTTCCCTCATTTCTCCCCTACTTAAACCCTGTGGTTATATTCAATAAACGAGACTTGATCAGAACAGCATCTTGTCTCCATCTCTGGCATCTCTTGTCCCCTCATTCTCCCTCCCTCCCTCAGGGTCCCCGTCAACTGACCCCGCAGGCTGGGGCAATAGAGAGACAGACTAAGGTTTTCAAACAACCAACATCAATTTATCCAGCCACCTTACAGCAACTGCCAAATGACAGATATCCCCAAGCCTGTGCAAGAGTTAAGTGGGCTCCTGTAGAAATGTTAGATTTAAGGAGATTCAAGGAAGTGATAGTCTTATATGGCACCTTTTGGGTACCAGATGTTAAACTCAGGGTCTACTTGTAATAGAATTATCCCTCAAGACTGCAGAGAATTGGTTACAACAGTCTTGGAGCCTGGTCCTCAGTTACAATGGAGGACCTGGTGGAAAGATTAAGCTAAGACCATTGAACAATGAAGTAGGGCTAGAGGTATGGAAATCTACCAAGACCAACTTCTTGAAAAGGGAGATTATGCTGGTGTACAAAGGCAATCTCTATATGAAGACTACATCCTGGATTTATGCCACACAGCAGCTTTTAATGCTTGAGACAGGATTGGAGAAGTAGGAAAGAAAATTGAGCCTTCATGGCTTTCTTACAAAGACTGACTTCAGCAGTAAATAGAATGATACCAGCTAGACAAATAACAATTGAATCTCTGTCTTTTGAAAATGCTAAAGCACAATGCAAATGGGTATGTAGGCCATTAAAGGCAAGATCAGCACCCTTGGAGGAATGATCTGAGATACAGTCAATATTGAATCTCATGACCATGATTAATGCTTGGATAGGAGAGGTGATTTCCAGAGGCTTGAAAAAAAAATCAAAATGTCAAGTGTTTCAATTGTGGCAAACAAGATCACCTTAAAAGGGATTATAGGCAGGGTGTTCTTAGCATAATTTAAACAGAATCCTCTCCCTTCACAATTATGCAGAAAGTGTCCCAAAGGCAGGCATTGGACAAATAAATGTGGGTCAACAAGGGATAGTCAAGGTAACTTTTTGCTTCCGGAAAGGCCTTGAGGGACCTCTTGCAGGCTCCAATGCCAAATTCGGTTTCCTGTAAACATAGAGGAAACTCCTTCCCAGAGCAATTAAAGAATCTAATGCCTATTACAAGAAATCATGCTTCTCTGGATGATAGAAAAGCTATAGAGGAGAGAACCAAAACTTCAGAAGAAACCATGAAGCAAATATTTTAGCAAACTTCTATAAATGAACAAAGACCAAAATTAAAAATACAAATAAATGGGACAGTCACTGAAAGTCTGGTAGATCCTAGTGTGGATGTCTGTCACAATAATTGCACCAGGATCTTGGCATCTAAATTGGACTCTTCAGGAGGTAAATGTTCAGCTTTCAGGCAAAACAGAGCATGAGATGGGTAAAACATATAGGACCAAAAGAACAGAGAGGAAAATTAAAGCCATATGTGGTGGCTAACATAGCAATGAATATATGGGGACATGATTTGTTACAGCAATGGAATACTCAGATTAACATTCCTCCAATCTCAGAAGCAAACAGTAAATTAACATATGTTTCTGGGGAAAATATTAGAAGGTATTATAAATAATAAATAACAGTCACTGGCCATTCAGGTTGTACAAGAACAGGGCAAACAGCTGATCTTCCAAAGCCACCAACAGCCCTACCTTTACACTGGTTGGTAGACAGACCTATATGGGTTAAGCACTAGTGTTTAACAACAGAGAAACTGCAGGCCTTAGAACAGCTGCTACAGGAGCAGTTAAGTGCTCAGCATATTGAAGAATCAACCAGACTTTGGAATTCTCTAGCCCTTGTGATTAAAACCAACCAGCCCTTGTTATTAAAAAGAAATCTGGAAAATGATGACAGATCTAAGAGCTGTTAATAAGGCGATTCAACCAATAGGCTTTCTAGAGTCTGGAATACCTTTGCCTTCTTTAGTACCTAAAGGACGGCCTCTTATGGTTATTGATTTAAAAGATTGTTTTTTCCACACACCTTTACAAGAAAAAGACGGAAAATTTTGTCTTCAGTGTTCCAACTTACACTAATTCTCAGCCTGTTAAGAGATATCAATGGAAGGTGGGCATTGGTAGTACACGCCTTTAATCCCAGCACTCAGGAGGCAGAGGCAGAGGCAGAGGCAGAGGCAGATGGATCTCTGTGAGTTTGAAGTTCACTGAAGAAATGTTAATTAAGTGTGTAAGGTTGAGACACATAAAAAGATAGTTTGGGTAATGCAAGTTAGAATAGTAAATTAGTACAACCTTTTGACTCACCAAGATAGGATAGATATGGAGTATTATCTCTGAATTTGTCAGCTGCTAAAGGATTAGACATTGATAATGTATTTATTGCCTGCTTCTGTTGTATGTAGTTATTGTACTTACTGTATATAGTTTTTCTAATATTAGTTATAACATTTTTATTTTAGAGAAAAAAGGGAAAATGTAGTGAGATCTTGTTTATACTCTGACAAATAGAGCTTACCTGAAGATCACCTGAAGATCAGAGGGCATAGCTAGCTACTAGTTAACCATGAGATCCAGAGGTCTGGAAGACCAACAGGAAGTGATAAGGCTGGGCAGAGAGAGGAAGTGATAGGGCTGAAGGGGACAGGAAGTCGGTATCGTTTCAGTCTGAGGATTTCCTGGAGGTAAGAGATCTAGTGGCTGCTCTGCTTCTCTGATCTTCCAGCTTTCACCCCCTAATATCTGACTCTGGGTTTTTATTATTAAGACCAAGTAGATCTCATGCCATAGCTATGTCTAAATAGTGAGACCTTTTCTGAGAAAAAAGCAAACCAACCACCCAACCGGTAACAGGAATGGATGGATGTGGCCTGGGCCATCGTCTAGCAACCCTATGCTACCTATGTGTACCCACCGCCTTGCAGTTGGGGCTCTCAGCCCGCCCCGGCTGCAGAGGGCAGCTGTGGGGACACTTCACAGCTAAACTCTGTGCCTTCGGCCTCCTGGCCTCAGTGCTCAGAGGGAGTGGGCTGAAGCCATAGCATCTGGGGTCCCTCATCCCTGGATCTGAACCTGCACCTGAGGAAGTCTGGCGCCCGCAGGATCATGTTTTGGAAGTCCTCCAAGGACAGCCGCCCATCTTGGTCGCTGTCTGCCTCATCCAGCACCTTCTCACAGACCAGGGTCACCTCCTCGGCACTCAGCTCCCCTCGGGTCAGCCTGGTCACCGTCTGCTCCAGGTCCCAGGCACAGATGTAGTCATCATTGTTGAAGTCTGTGAGGCCAACAGTAGGGCGGGGGACACTAGTGGCAGGGCATGTCTGTCCCCGAGCTTTGGAACCGTACAGGGATGCTCAGAACTCTTGCAGCCGTCATTGATCACCTGCCGATTACCCAGAGCTCCTCACCGTGACACTGAGAGCCATGCCAGCCACCGTGACAACAGTTTAATTATATGACACTTATTACATGTCCGGTACCATGATGACTGATTTTCTATTACTTAAGCAAACATTTTACTGAGTGCTTCCTGTTTGCCAGCCATTGGGATAATTTTTCATCTATCCATCCATCCATTCAGTCAACTGACTGATCACCCACTGTGTGCCAGCACCATATTTCACTCGAGAAATATTTAGTAGGTACCTACTGTGTGGCATATGTGTGAACTTCACAGGTATTTATTAAGTGTGTACTATGTACCAGGCATCATGATAGTTGCTTTTTATTCATTCACTGACTCATCAAGTGTATATTGAACACCTACTGTTTGCCAGCCACTGTGGTAGCGATTTGTCATTCATTAACCCTCCCTACACATGCTAAAATAAATAATGTAAAAGTTGTTTTGGTTTCTGGCTTTTTGAGACAGGGTTTCTCTGTGTAGCTCTGTAGACCAGGCTGGCCTTTAAGTCACAGAGATCCGCCTGCCTCTGCCTCCTTAGTGCTGGTATTAAAGGCGTGCGCCACCACAGCCCAGCATAGAAGATTGTTTTAAGTGTTTAGGTGTGTGCCTGCCCACAGAGCTGTCCACATGCTCCTGATGACATCCATAGCAGATGTGGCTGACAGCAGGGACACCCAGGACACGTCCAGGGGCACAAGCGCACCAATCAATGGAGGGATCAGCATGTATGGGTGTGAGAGCTGTTGGGGCCTGGGAGAATTTTATTGGTTCATTTCCTGTGTGTTGGATGCCTTGGCGATTGTTGCGCATGAGTATTGAGTGCCTACTGCGGCCAGGCCCTGAGAAAAGTGCTGCCATTTCACATGCCCTCGCTCAGAAAACACTCAACGACACCACAGACAGATGGGAATGTGGCTCGGGGATGGAGCCCCTGCCTGTAAGATGTAGAATCCCCTGTAGGTGGTCCCTGTAAGTAGATCCCTGTAAGCAGAGGGCACAACAAAAGAAAATGTCACGAGGCTGGAAGCGTTTGATAAATTCACGAAAGGATGAGCCTAACGTGGCTGGCATAGTGCACAAGGAGGTCTGGGATGGGGTAGAGGCCACAGCTGTGTCGGCATTGGAGTCCTTAGGGAGATGAGCATTACATGGTCTCCTCTGGCTCCCACCCTGGGGCTCAGAACGCACCGTAAATCTTAAAGGCGTAGTAGGCTTTCAGGTCCCGTGGAGCCATCTCACTCATCACTGAGAACATATCCAGGAAGTTCTCTAAGGTCATGTGACCATCCCCATCTTGCGAGAAGACCTGTGCAATCCTCTGGCGGAAAGGGTTATCCTGGGGACAGGAAGGGAAATATCTGCTCTGCAGGGCTCCCCCGGCCCCACAGGTATCATCCCTGCCCCACCCCCACCCCTAGCCCCAGGACCCAGGGCTCTACGACAGGAAGTCGCATCTGTGTGCCCATTTCCACTTTCACAAGATGCTTGTGATCCAAGGAAGCCAATCGGAAGCTGACAGCCACCTGACTGCCATAGCTGACCTGGGAGGACATGTGACTCAAACTAGCCAATCAGATACTTTCTAAGGCTTGTACCTCTTTCCAGAGGGAGATTGGTGATCCTATAGAGGCCTTGTCAAAGTCCGCCATGACTATTGCTTGAGATTTCTGTGTGTCTGTGTGTGTGTGTGAGTGTGTGTGTGAGTGTGTGTGAGTGTGTGTGTATGTGTCTGTGTGTGTGTGTGTATGTGTCTGTGTGTCTGTGAGTGTGTCTGTGAGTGTGTGTCTGTGTGTGAGTGTGTATGTGTGTGAGTGTGTGTGTGAGTGAGTGTGTGAGTCTGTGTGTGTGTGAGTGTGTGTGTCTGTGTGTGTGTGTGTGTGTGTGTGTGTGTGTGTGTGTGTGTATTTGAGTGTAGGTGTCCTCTTATATCCTTCCACCTTGGAGCAAAACATCTTTGTTTGGTGTTGGTGTTTTTTGAGTCTGGGTTTCTCTGTCTCCCTGGCTGTCCTGGCACTCACTCTGTAGACCAGGCTGGCCTTGAACTCACAGACATCTTTTAGGGCTGTGGTTCTCAGCCTTCCTTCCCAATGCTGTGATCCTTTGACAGTTCCTCATGTTGTAGTGACCCCTCAACTATAAAGTATTTTCACTGCTACTTCATAACTGTGATTTTGATACTGTTGTGAATCATAATGTAAATGTGTTTTCCAACTGTCTTAGGCGACCCTGTGAAAGGGTCACCTGACCTCCTAAGGGAACACACTCACAGGTGGAGGATCCTCTAAGGGGAGGAGAAACTCTCCATCCTGAGGGGAGTTCATGAAGACATGAAGCACAGAACTCCCTGAAACTGACCAGATTCACTAGCCCCTTCTTCTCCAGGAGCACAGATGCGGTAAGGACTGCCAAGAGATGCTCAGCACACTGGCTGTCTAAAAGAGGTTCAGCCCCGGGCTGGAAAGATGGCTCAGAGGTTAAGAGCAATAACAGCTTTCCAGAGGTCCTTAGTTCAACTCAGCAACCCCATGGTGGCTGACAACCATCTGTAATGAGATCTGGTGCCCCCTTCTGGCCTGCAGGGATAGATGTAGGCAGAGCACTGCATATATAATAAAAATAATTATTAAAAATACAAGAGGCCCAGTCCAACTGAGGCACCTGGAAAAGACACTCTCCAACCTGCTGACCTGCCTGTGAGCCATGCTCCAGATCCCAGCTCTGTGAGGTTACCGTGCTGGGGTGGGCGTTGGTGATGCAGCTGTCTGTGCGTCATTTCTGCCCCTAAGAAACCAGTGGTAGTTTGACTAAGAATTACCCCATAGGCTCATAGATTTGAATTCTTGTCATTAGGCAGTGGCACTTCTTGACAAGAATTAAAAGCTGAGGCCTTGTTGAGGAAGGGTGTCACGGGAGGTGAGCTTTGAGATTTCAAAAGCCCAAGCCAGGCTCAGTGGCTCCTCCTCTTCCTGCACCTATGGATCTGGGTGTAGAAGCCTCAGCTGCTTCTGAGGCCATGTCTGCCTGTGTGCCACCAGGTGGCTCCCTCCACACATCCACACATCCCCAGCCTACACACACACACACACACACACACACACACACACACACACACACACCTCCTTCTCCACCTACATTTCCGCACAAAACACACATTCTACATACACAAACACATATACCCACACATACCTACACATACATATATTCCTTACACCACATCCCTTCATAACTCTACACGAACATCCCCCAACATCCCCATACACATCCATATCTCCCCACACACATCCCACACATCCCACACACATCCCACACATCTCACACATCCCACACACATCCCACACATCCCACACATCCCACACACACATCCCACACACATCCCACACATCCCACAAACATCCCACACACATCCCACACACACATCCCACACACATCACACACATCCCACACACATCCCACACACATCCCAACATCCCATACATCCCACACACATCCCACACACATCCCACACATCCCATACATCCCACACATCCCATACATCCCACACATCCCACACACATCCCACACACATCCCACACACATCCCACACACACATCCCACACACATCCCACACACATCCCACATACAACCCACATACATCCCACACATCCCACACACATCCCACACATCCCACACATCCCAATACATCCCACACATCCCACACACATCCCACACATCCCACACACATCCCACACATCACACACACACATCCCACACACATCCCACACATCCCACACACATCCCACACATCCCACACATCCCACACACATCCCACATACATCCCACACATCCCACACACATCCCACACATCACACACACATCCCACAAACATCCCACATACATCCCACACATCCCACACACCCCACACATCCCACACATCCCACACACACATCCCACACACATCCCACAAACATCCCACATACATCCCACACATCCCACACATCCCACATATCCCACACACATCCCACACATCTACACACATCCCACACATCCCACACACATCCCACACATCCCACACATCCCACATCCAACACATCCCACAAACATCCCAAATACATCCCACACACATCCCACACACATCCCACATACAACCCACATACATCACACACATCCCACACATCCCACACATCCCACACATCTACACACATCCCACACACATCCCAAACACACATCCCACACACATCCCACAAACATCCCACATACGTCCCACACATCCCACACACATCCAACACACATCACATACACATCCCACACACATCCCACAAACATCCCACATACATCCCACACATCCCACACATCCCACACATCCCACACACACATCCCACATACATCCCACACATCCCACACATCCCACACATCCCACACATCCCACACATCCCACACACACATCCCACACACATCCCACACACATCCCACATACATCCCACACATCCCACACATCCCACACATCCCACACACATCCCACACATCCCACACATCCCACACACATCCCACACACATCCCACACACATCCCACACACATCCCACACACATCCCACAAACATCCCACACATCCCACACATCCCACACATCTCACACATCCCACACACATCCCACACACACATCCCACACACATCCCACAAACATCCCACATACGTCCCACACATCCCACACACATCCCACACACATCCCACACACATCCCACACACATCCCACAAACATCCCACATACATCCCACACATCCCACACATCCCACACACACATCCCACATACATCCCACACATCCCACACATCCCACACATCCCACACATCCCACATATCCCACACATCCCACACACACATCCCACACACATCCCACACACATCCCACATACATCCCACACATCCCACACATCCCACACATCCCACACACATCCCACACATCCCACACATCCCACACATCCCACACACATCCCACACACATCCCACACACATCCCACACACATCCCACAAACATCCCACACATCCCACACATCCACACATCCCACACACATCCCACACATCCCATACATCCCACACATCCCACACACATCCCACACATCGCACACATCCCACACACATCCCACACATCCCACACATCCCACACACACATCCCACACACATCCCACAAATCCCACAAACATCCCACACACATCCCACACACACATCCCATACACATCCCACACATCCCACACACATCCCACACACATCCCACACATCCCATACATCCCACACATATCCCACACACATCCCACACATCCCATACATCCCACACATCCCACACACATCCCATACACATCCCACACACATCCCCCACACACATCCCACACACATCCCACACACATCCCACATACAACCCACATACATCCCACACATCCCACACACATCCCACACATCCCAATACATCCCACACATCCCACACACATCCCACACATCCCACACACATCCCACACATCACACACACACATCCCACACACATCCCACACATCTACATACATCCCACACATCCCACACATCCCACATCCCACACATCCCACACACATCCCACACATCCCACACATCCCACACACATCCCACATACATCCCACACATCCCACACACATCCCACACATCACACACACATCCCACAAACATCCCACATACATCCCACACATCCCACACACCCCACACATCCCACACATCCCACACACACATCCCACACACATCCCACAAACATCCCACATACATCCCACACATCCCACACATCCCACATATCCCACACACATCCCACACATCTACACACATCCCACACATCCCACACACATCCCACACATCCCACACATCCCCACATCCAACACATCCCACAAACATCCCAAATACATCCCACACACATCCCACACACATCCCACATACAACCCACATACATCACACACATCCCACACATCCCACACATCCCACACATCCCACACACACATCCCACACACATCCCACAAACATCCCACATACATCCCACACATCCCACACATCCCACACACATCCCACACATCCCACACACATCCCACACACATCCCACACACATCCCACACATCCCACACACATCCCACACACATCCCACACATCCCACACATCCCACACACATCCCACATACATCCCACACATCCCACACATCCCACACATCCACACACATCCCACACACATCCCACACACATCCCACAAACATCCCACACATCCCACACATCCCACACATCCCACACATCCCACACATCCCCACACATCCCACACACCCCACACACATCCCACACACATCACACACACATCCCACACATCCCACACATCCCACACACATCTCACACATCCACACACATCCCACACATCCCACACACATCCCACACATCCCACACATCCCACACATCCCACACACATCCCACATACATCCCACACACATCCCACACACATCCCACATACATCCCACATACATCCCACACATCCCACACACATCCCACACATCACACACAAACATCCCACACACATCCCACACATCCCACACACATCCCACACATCCCACACATCCCACACATCCCACACATCCCACACACATCCCACAAACATCCCACATCACATCCCACACATCCCACACATCCCACACACATCCCACAAACATCCCACATACATCCCACACATCCCACACATCCCACACACCCCACACACATCCCACACATCCACACACATCCCACACACATCCCACACACATCCCACACACATCCCACAACATCCCACACATCCCCACACATCCCACACATCCCACACATCCCACACATCCCACACATCCCACACATCCCACACACATCCCACACACATCCCATCCACACATCCCACACACATCCCACACATCCCACACATCCCACACATCCCACACATCACACACATCCACACACATCCCACACATCCCACACACATCCCACACATCCCACACACATCCCACACATCCCACACACATCCCACACATCCCACACATCCCACACATCCCACACACATCCCACATACATCCCACACACATCCCACAAACATCCCACATACATCCCACACACATCCCACACACATCCCACACACATCCCACACATCCCACACATCCCACACATCCCACACAGCCCACACATCCCACACACATCCCACACACATCCCACACATCCCACACATCCCACACATCCCACACACATCCCACAAACATCCCACATACATCCCACACATCCCACACATCCCACACACATCCCACATACATCCCACATACATCCCACACACATCCCACACATCCCACACATCCCACACACATCCCACACATCACACACATCACACACATCCCACACACATCCCACACACATCCCACACATCCCACACATCCCACACATCCACACACACATCCCACACACATCCCACACATCCCACACACATCCCACACACATCCCACACATCCCACACACATCCCACATACATCCCACACATCCCACACACATCCCACACATCCCACACACATCCCACAAACATCCCACATACATCCCACACATCCCACACACCCCACACATCCCACACATCCCACACACACATCCCACACACATCCCACAAACATCCCACATACATCCCACACATCCCACACATCCCACACATCCCACACACATCCCACACATCCACACACATCCCACACATCCCACACACATCCCACACATCCCACACACATCCCACACATCCCACACATCCCACACATCCCACAACATCCCACATACATCCCACACACATCCCACACACATCCCACATCACATCCCACATACATCACACACATCCCACACATCCCACATACATCCCACACATCCCACACATCCCACACATCCCACACACACATCCCACACACATCCCACACACATCCCACATACATCCCACACATCCCACACATCCCACACATCCCACACATCCCACACACATCCCACACACATCCCACACACATCCCACACACATCCCACACATCCCACACACATCCCACACATCCCACACACATCCCACACATCACACACACATCCCACACACATCCCACACATCCCACATACATCCCACACATCCCACACACATCCCACACATCCCACACACATCCCACACATCCCACACATCCCACACATCCCACACACATCCCACATACATCCCACACATCCCACACACATCCCACACATCCCACACACATCCCACAAACATCCCACATACATCCCACACATCCCACACACCCCACACATCCCACACATCCCACACACACATCCCACACACATCCCACAAACATCCCACATACATCCCACACATCCCACACATCCCACACATCCCACACACATCCCACACATCCCACACACATCCCACACATCCCACACACATCCCCACACATCCCACACATCCCACACATCCCCACATCCCACACATCCCACAAACATCCCACATACATCCCCACACATCCCACACACATCCCACATACATCCCACATACATCCACACACATCCCACACATCCCACATCACATCCCACACATCCCACACATCCCACACATCCCACACACACATCCCACACACATCCCACAAACATCCCACATACATCCCACACATCCCACACATCCCACACATCCCACACACATCCCACACACATCCCACACACATCCCACACATCCCACACATCCCACACACATCCCACACATCCCACACATCCAACACATCCCACACATCCACAAACATCCCACACACATCCCACACACATCCCACACACATCCCACAAACATCCCACATACATCCCACGCACATCCCACACACATCCCACAAACATCCCACACATCCCACACATCCCACACATCCCACACATCCCACACACATCCCACACATCCCACACACATCCCACAAACATCCCACATACATCCCACACACATCCCACACACATCCCACATACAACCCACATACATCACACACATCCCACATATCCCACATCTCACATCCCACACATCCCACACATCCCACACATCCCACACACACATCCCACACACATCCCACAAACATCCCACATACATCCCACACATCCCACACATCCCACACATCCCACACATCCCACACACACATCCCACACACATCCCACACACATCCCACACACATCCCACACATCCCACACACATCCCACACATCCCACACACATCCCACACATCACACACAAACATCCCACACACATCCCACACATCCACATACATCCCACACATCCCACACACATCCCACACATCCCACACACATCCCACACATCCCACACATCCCACACACATCCCACATCCCACATCCCACACATCCCACACACATCCCACACATCCCACACACATCCCACAAACATCCCACATACATCCCACACATCCCACACACCCCACACATCCCACACATCCCACACACACATCCCACACATATCCCACAAACATCCCACATACATCCCACACATCCCACACATCCCACACATCCCACACACATCCCACACATCTACACACATCCCACACATCCCACACACATCCCACACATCCCACACATCCCACACATCCCACACATCCCACACATCCCACAAACATCCCACATCCACATCCCACACACATCCCACACACATCCCACATACATCACACACATCCCACACATCCCACATACATCCCACACATCCCACACACACATCCCACACACATCCCACAAAACATCCCACATACATCCCACACATCCCACACATCCCACACACATCCCACACATCCCACACACATCCCACACACATCCCACACACATCCCACACATCCCACACACATCCCACACACATCCCACACATCCCACACATCCCACACACATCCCACATATCCCACACATCCCACACATCCCACACATCTACAAACATCCCACACACATCCCACACACATCCCACAAACATCCCACACATCCCACACATCCCACACATCCCACACATCCCACACATCCCACACATCCCACACATCCCACACACATCCCACACACATCACACACACATCCCACACACCCCAACATCCCACACACATCTCACACATCCCACACATCCCACACATCCCACACACATCCCACATATCCCACACATCCCACACATCTACACACATCCCACACACATCCCACACACATCCCACACACATCCCACAAACATCCCACATACATCCCACACATCCCACACACATCCCACACATCACACACACACATCCCACACACATCCCACACATCCCACACACATCCCACACATCCCACACACATACCACACATCCCACAATCCCACACACATCCCACAAACATCCCACATACATCCCACACATCCCACACATCCCACACACATCCCACAAACATCCCACATACATCCCACACACATCCCACACATCCCACACATCCCACACACATCCCACACATCACACACATCACACACATCCCACACACATCCCACACACATCCCAAACATCCCACATATCCCACACATCCCACACATCCCACATATCCCACACACATCCCACACATCCCACACATCCCACACATCCCACACACATCCCACACACATCCCACACACATCCCACACATCCCACACATCCCACACACATCCCACACATCACACACATCACACACATCCCACACACATCCCACACACATCCCAAACATCCCACACATCCCACACATCCCACACACATCCCACACATCCCACACATCCCACACATCCCACACACATCCCACACACATCCCACACACATCCCACAAACATCCCACATACATCCCACACACATCCAACACACATCCCACACACATCCCACACATCCCACACATCCCACACATCCCACACATCCCACACATCCCACACACATCCCACACACATCCCACACATCCCACACATCCCACACATCCCACACACATCCCACAAACATCCCACATACATCCCCACACATCCCACACATCCCACACACATCCCACAAACATCCCACATACATCCCACACACATCCCACACATCCCACACATCCCACACACATCCCACACATCACACACATCACACACATCCCACACACATCCCACACACATCCCACACATCCCACACATCCCACACATCCCACACACATCCCACACACATCCCACACATCCCACACACATCCCACACACATCCCACACATCCCACACACATCCCACATACATCCCACACATCCCACACACATCCCACACATCCCACACACATCCCACAAACATCCCACATACATCCCACACATCCCACACATCCCACACATCCCACACATCCCACACACACATCCCACACACATCCCACAAACATCCCACATACATCCCACACATCCCACACATCCCACACATCCCACACACATCCCACACATCTACACACATCCCACACATCCCACACACATCCCACACATCCCACACATCCCACACATCCCACATCCCACACATCCCACAAACATCCCACATACATCCCACACACATCCCACACACATCCCACATACAACCCACATACATCACACACATCCCACACATCCCACATACATCCCACACATCCCACACATCCCCACACATCCCACACACACATCCCACACACATCCCACAAACATCCCACATACATCCCACACATCCCACACATCCCACACATCCCACACATCCCACGCACACATCCCACACACATCCCACACACATCCCAAACACATCCCACACATCCCACACACATCCCACACATCCCACACACATCCCACACATCACACACAAACATCCCACACACATCCCACACATCACATACATCCCACACATCCCAACACATCCCACACATCCCACACACATCCCACACATCCCACACATCCCACACATCCCACACACATCCCACATACATCCCACACATCCCACACACATCCCACACATCCCACACACATCCCACAACATCCCACATACATCCCACACATCCCACACACCCCACACATCCCACACATCCCACACACACATCCCACACACATCCCACAAACATCCCACATACATCCCACACATCCCACACACATCCCACACATCCCACACACATCCCACACATCCCACACACATCCCACACATCCCACACACATCCCACACATCCCACACATCCCACACATCCCACACATCCCACACATCCCACAAACATCCCACATACATCCCACACACATCCCACACACATCCCACATACAACCCACATACATCCACACACATCCCACACATCCCACATCCACATCCCACACATCCCACACATCCCACACATCCCACACACACATCCCACACACATCCCACAAACATCCCACATACATCCCACACATCCCACACATCCCACACATCCCACACACATCCCACACACATCCCACACACATCCCACACATCCCACACATCCCACACACATCCCACATATCCCACACATCCACACACATCCCACACATCTACAAACATCCCACACACATCCCACACACATCCCACACACATCCCACAAACATCCCACATACATCCCACGCACATCCCACACACATCCCACAAACATCCCACACATCCCACACATCCCACACATCCCACACATCCCACACATCCCACACATCCCACACATCCCACACACATCCCACACACATCACACACACATCCCACACATCCCACACATCCCACATACATCCCACACATCCCACATATCCCACACATCCCACACACATCCCACACATCCCACACATCCCACACATCCCACACATCCACACACATCCCACACATCCCACACACATCCCACACACATCCCACAAACATCCCACATACATCCCACACATCCCACACATCCCACACATCACACACACACATCCCACACACATCCCACACATCCACACACATCCCACACATCCCACACACATCCCACACATCCACACATCCCACACACATCCCACAAACATCCCACATACATCCCACACATCCCACACATCACACATACATCCCACACATCCCACACATCCCACACACATCCCACACATCCCACACACATCCCACACATCCCACACATCCCACACACATCCCACACATCCCACACATCCCACACATCCCACACATCCCACACATCCCACACACATCCCACACATCCCACACATCCCACACATCCCACACATCACACACATCCACACACATCCCACACACATCCCACACACATCCCAAACATCCCACACATCCCACACATCCCACACACATCCCACACATCCCACACATCCCACACATCCCACACACATCCCACACACATCCCACACACATCCCACAGACATCCCACATACATCCCACACATCCCACACACATCCCACACACATCCCACACATCCCACACATCCCACACATCCCACACATCCCACACATCCCACACACATCCCACACACATCCCACACACATCCCACACATCCCACACATCCCACACACATCCCACACATCCCACACATCCCACACATCCCACACACATCCCACACATCCACACACATCCCACACATCCCACACACATCCCACAAACATCCCACATACATCCCACACATCCCACACATCCCACACATCACACCCACACATCCCACACACATCCCACACATCCCACACACATCCCACACATCCCACACACATCCACACATCCCACACATCCCACACACATCCCACACACATCCCACATACATCCCACACATCCCACACATCCCACACACATCCCACACATCCCACACATCCCACAAACATCCCACACACATCCCACATACATCCCACACACATCCCACACACATCCCACAAACATCCCACACATCCCACACATCCCACACATCCCACATATCACACACATCCACACACATCCACACACATCCCACACACATCCCACACACATCCCACACACATCCCACACATCCCACACATCCCACACACATCCCACACATCACACACATCCCACACACATCCCACACACATCCCACACACATCCCACACATCCCACACATCACACACACATCCCACACACATCCCACACACATCCCACACATCCCACACATCCCACACACATCCCACACATCCCACACACATCCCACATATCCCACACATCCCACACATCCCACACATCTACACACATCCCACACACATCCCACACACATCCCACACACATCCCACAAACATCCCACATACATCCCACACATCCCACACACATCCCACACATCACACACACACATCCCACACACATCCCACACATCCCACACACATCCCACACATCCCACACATCCCACACACATCCCACAAACATCCCACACACATCCCACACATCCCACACATCCCACACACATCCCACAAACATCCCACATACATCCCACACACATCCCACACATCCCACACATCCCACACACATCCCACATATCACACACATCACACACATCCCACACACATCCCACACACATCCCACACATCCCACACATCCCACACATCCCACACACATCCCACACACATCCCACACATCCCACTCACAT
This sequence comes from Cricetiscus sungorus, assembly GCA_030556225.1. Classification (NCBI taxonomy): domain Eukaryota; kingdom Metazoa; phylum Chordata; class Mammalia; order Rodentia; family Cricetidae; genus Cricetiscus; species Cricetiscus sungorus. The sequence goes on from JANBXA010000031.1 coordinate 32,996,530, forward strand.
CCCACACACACATCCCACACATCCCACACATATCCCACATACATCCCACACATCCCACACACATCCCACACATCCCACACACATCCCACACACATCCCACATACATCCCACACATCCCACACACATCCCACACATCCCACACATCCCACACACACATCCCACACACATCCCACAAACATCCCACATACATCCCACACATCCCCACACATCCCACACATCCCACACACATCCCACACATCACACACATCCCACACATCCCACACACATCCCACACATCCCACACATCCCACACATCCCACATCCCACACATCCCACAAACATCCCACATACATCCCACACACATCCCACACACATCCCACATACAACCCACATACATCACACACATCCCACACATCCCACATACATCCCACACATCCCACACATCCCCACACATCCCACACACACATCCCACACACATCCCACAAACATCCCACATACATCCCACACATCCCACACATCCCACACATCCCACACATCCCACACACACATCCCACACACATCCCACACACATCCCACACACATCCCACACATCCCACACACATCCCACACATCCCACACACATCCCACACATCACACACAACATCCCACACACATCCCACACATCCACATACATCCCACACATCCCACACACATCCCACACATCCCACACATCCCACACACATCCCACATACATCCCACACATCACACACACACATCCCACACACATCCCCACATCACATACATCCCACACATCCCACACACATCCCCACATCACATCCCACACACATCCCACACATCCCACACATCCCACACATCCCACACACATCCCACACATCCCACACACATCCCACACATCCCACACATCCCACACACACATCCCACACACATCCCACAAACATCCCACATACATCCCACACATCCCACACATCCCACACATCCCACACACATCCCACACATCACACACATCCCACACATCCCACACACATCCCACACATCCCACACATCCCACACATCCCACATCCCACACATCCCACACACATCCCACATACATCCCACACACATCCCACACATCCCACATACAACCCACATACATCCCACACATCCCACACATCCCACATACATCCCACACATCCCACATATCCCACACATCCCACACACATCCCACACATCCCACACATCCCACATACATCCCACACATCCCACACATCCCACACACATCCCACACACATCCCACACACATCCCACACACATCCCACACACCCCACACATCCCACACACATCCCACACATCCCACACATCCCACACACATCCCACACATCCCACACATCCCACACATCCCACACATCCACACACATCCCACACATCCCAGACACACATCCCACACACATCCCACAACATCCTACATACATCCCACACATCCCACACACATCCCACAACATCCCACACATCCCACACATCCCACACATCCCACACATCCCACACACATCCCACATACATCCCACACATCCCACACACATCCCACACATCCCACACACATCCCACAAACATCCCACATACATCCCACACATCCCACACACCCCACACATCCCACACATCCCACACACACATCCCACACACATCCCACAAACATCCCACATACATCCCACACATCCCACACATCCCACACATCCCACACACATCCCACACATCTACACACATCCCACACATCCCACACACATCCCACACATCACACACACACATCCCACAAACATCCCACATACATCCCACACACATCCCACACACATCCCACAAACATCCCACACATCCCACACATCCCACACATACCACACACATCCCACACATCACACACATCACACACATCCCACACACATCCCACACACATCCCAAACATCCCACACATCCCACACATCCCACACATCCCACATACATCCCACACATCCCACACATCCCACACATCCCACACACATCCCACACACATCCCACACACATCCCACACATCCCACACATCCCGCACATCCCACACATCCCACACACACATCCCACACACATCCCACAAACATCCCACATACATCCCACACATCCCACATATCCCACACATCCCACACACATCCCACACATCCCACACATCCCACACATCCCACACACATCCCACATACATCCCACACACATCCCACACTCATCCCACAAACATCCCACACATCCCACACATCCCACACATCCCACACACATCCCACACATCCCACACACATCCCACACACATCCCACACATCCCACACACATCCCACACATCCCACACATCCCACACACATCCCACATATCCCAAACATCCCACACATCGCACACATCTACAAACATCCCACACACATCCCACACACATCCCACACACATCCCATCCACATCCCACAAACATCCCACATACATCCCACACACATCCCACACACATCCCACAAACATCCCACACATCCCACACATCCCACACATCCCACACATCCCACACATCCCACACATCCCACACATCCCACACACATCCCACACACATCCCACACACATCCCACACACCCCACACATCCCACACACATCTCACACATCCCACACATCCCACACATCCCACACACATCCCACATATCCCACACATCCCACACATCCCACACATCTACACACATCCCACACACATCCCACACACATCCCACACACATCCCACAAACATCCCACATACATCCCACACATCCCACACACATCCCACACATCACACACACACATCCCACACACATCCCACACATCCCACACACATCCCACACATCCCACACACATTCCACACATCCCACACATCCCACACACATCCCACAAACATCCCACATACATCCCACACATCCCACACATCCCACATACATCCCACAAACATCCCACATACATCCCACACACATCCCACACATCCCACACATCCCACACACATCCCACACATCACACACATCACACACATCCCACACACATCCCACACACATCCCACACATCCCACACATCCCACACATCCCACACATCCCACACATCCCACACATCCCACACACATCCCACACACATCCCACACACATCCCACACATCCCACACATCCCACACACATCCCACACATCACACACATCACACACATCCCACACACATCCCACACACATCCCAAACATCCCACACATCCCACACATCCCACACATCCCACATACATCCCACACATCCCACACATCCCACACATCCCACACACATCCCACACACATCCCACACACATCCCACAAACATCCCACATACATCCCACACACATCCCACACACATCCCACACACATCCCACACATCCCACACATCCCACACATCCCACACATCCCACACATCCCACACATCCCACACACATCCCACACACATCCCGCACACATCCCACACATCCCACACATCCCACACACATCCCACACCTCCCACACATCCCACACATCCCACACACATCACACATATCCCACACATCCCACACATCCCACACATCTACACACATCCTACAAACATCCCACACACATCCCACACACATCCCACAAACATCCCACATACATCCCACACATCCCACACACATCCCACACATCACACACACACATCCCACACACATTCCACACATCCCACACATCACACACACATCCCACAAACATCCCACATACATCCCACACATCCCACACATCCCACACACATCCCACAAACATCCCACATACATCCCACACACATCCCACACATCCCACACATCCCACACACATCCCACATATCACACACATCACACACATCCCACACACATTCCACACACATCCCACACATCCCACACATCCCACACATCCCACACACATCCCACACACATCCCACGCATCCCACTCACATCCCACACACACATCCCACACATCCCACACATATCCCACATACATCCCACACATCCCACACACATCCCACACATCCCACACACATCCCACAAACATCCCACATACATCCCACACATCCCACACACCCCACACATCCCACACATCCCACACACACATCCCACACACATCCCACAAACATTCCACATACATCCCACACATCCCACACATCCCACACATCCCACACACATCCCACACATCTACACACATCCCACACATCCCACACACATCCCACACATCCCACACATCCCACACAGCCCACATCCCACACATCCCACAAACATCCCACATACATCCCACACACATCCCACACACATCCCACATACAACCCACATACATCACACACATCCCACACATCCCACATACATCCCACACATCCCACACATCCCACACATCCCACACACACATCCCACACACATCCCACAAACATCCCACATACATCCCACACATCCCACACATCCCACACATCCCACACATCCCACACACACATCCCACACACATACCACACACATCCCACACACATCCCACACATCCCACACACATCCCACACATCACACACACATCCCACACATCACACACAAACATCCCACACACATCCCACACATCTACATACATCCCACACATCCCACACACATCCCACACATCCCACACACATCCCACACATCCCACACATCCCACACACATCCCACATACATCCCACACATCCCACACACATCCCACACATCCCACACACATCCCACAAACATCCCACATACATCCCACACATCCCACACACCCCACACATCCCACACATCCCACACACACATCCCACACATATCCCACAAACATCCCACATACATCCCACACATCCCACACATCCCACACATCCCACACACATCCCACACATCTACACACATCCCACACATCCCACACACATCCCACACATCCCACACATCCCACACATCCCACATCCCACACATCCCACAAACATCCCACATACATCCCACACACATCCCACACACATCCCACATACATCACACACATCCCACACATCCCACATACATCCCACACATCCCACACACACATCCCACACACATCCCACAAACATCCCACATACATCCCACACATCCCACACATCCCACACACATCCCACACATCCCACACACATCCCACACACATCCCACACACATCCCACACATCCCACACACATCCCACACACATCCCACACATCCCACACATCCCACACACATCCCACATATCCCACACATCCCACACATCCCACACATCTACAAACATCCCACACACATCCCACACACATCCCACACACATCCCACAAACATCCCACATACATCCCACACACATCCCACACACATCCCACAAACATCCCACACATCCCACACATCCCACACATCCCACACATCCCACACATCCCACACATCCCACACATCCCACACACATCCCACACACATCACACACACATCCCACACACCCCAGACATCCCACACACATCTCACACATCCCACACATCCCACACATCCCACACACATCCCACATATCCCACACATCCCACACATCTACACACATCCCACACACATCCCACACACATCCCACACACATCCCACAAACATCCCACATACATCCCACACATCCCACACACATCCCACACATCACACACACACATCCCACACACATCCCACACATCCCACACACATCCCACACATCCCACACACATTCCACACATCCCACTAATCCCACACACATCCCACAAACATCCCACATACATCCCACACATCCCACACATCCCACACACATCCCACAAACATCCCACATACATCCCACACACATCCCACACATCCCACACATCCCACACACATCCCACACATCACACACATCACACACATCCCACACACATCCCACACACATCCCAAACATCCCACATATCCCACACATCCCACACATCCCACATATCCCACACATCCCACACATCCCACACATCCCACACATCCCACACACATCCCACACACATCCCACACACATCCCACACATCCCACACATCCCACACACATCCCACACATCACACACATCACACACATCCCACACACATCCCACACACATCCCAAACATCCCACACATCCCACACATCCCACACACATCCCACACATCCCACACATCCCACACATCCCACACACATCCCACACACATCCCACACACATCCCACAAACATCCCACATACATCCCACACACATCCAACACACATCCCACACACATCCCACACATCCCACACATCCCACACATCCCACACATCCCACACATCCCACACACATCCCACACACATCCCACACACATCCCACACATCCCACACATCCCACACACATCCCACAAACATCCCACATACATCCCACACATCCCACACATCCCACACACATCCCACAAACATCCCACATACATCCCACACACATCCCACACATCCCACACATCCCACACACATCCCACACATCACACACATCACACACATCCCACACACATTCCACACACATCCCACACATCCCACACATCCCACACATCCCACACACATCCCACACACATCCCACGCATCCCACTCACATCCCACACACACATCCCACACATCCCACACACATCCCACATACATCCCACACATCCCACACACATCCCACACATCCCACACACATCCCACAAACATCCCACATACATCACACACATCCCACACACCCCACACATCCCACACATCCCACACACACATCCCACACACATCCCACAAACATTCCACATACATCCCACACATCCCACACATCCCACACATCCCACACACATCCCACACATCTACACACATCCCACACATCCCACACACATCCCACACATCCCACACATCCCACACAGCCCACATCCCACACATCCCACAAACATCCCACATACATCCCACACACATCCCACACACATCCCACATACAACCCACATACATCACACACATCCCACACATCCCACATACATCCCACACATCCCACACATCCCACACATCCCACACACACATCCCACACACATCCCACAAACATCCCACATACATCCCACACATCCCACCCATCCCACACATCCCACACATCCCACGCACACATCCCACACACATCCCACACACATCCCACACACATCCCACACATCCCACACACATCCCACACATCCCACACACATCCCACACATCACACACAAACATCCCACACACATCCCACACATCTACATACATCCCACACATCCCAACACATCCCACACATCCCACACACATCCCACACATCCCACACATCCCACACATCCCACACACATCCCACATACATCCCACACATCCCACACACATCCCACACATCCCACACACATCCCACAAACATCCCACATACATCCCACACATCCCACACACCCCACACATCCCACACATCCCACACACACATCCCACACACATCCCACAAACATCCCACATACATCCCACACATCCCACACATCCCACACATCCCACACACATCCCACACATCTACACACATCCCACACATCCCACACACATCCCACACATCCCACACATCCCACACATCCCACATCCCACACATCCCACAAACATCCCACATACATCCCACACACATCCCACACACATCCCACATACAACCCACATACATCACACACATCCCACACATCCCACATACATCCCACACATCCCACACATCCCACACATCCCACACACACATCCCACACACATCCCACAAACATCCCACATACATCCCACACATCCCACACATCCCACACATCCCACACACATCCCACACACATCCCACACACATCCCACACATCCCACACATCCCACACACATCCCCCATATCCCACACATCCAACACATCCCACACATCTACAAACATCCCACACACATCCCACACACATCCCACACACATCCCACAAACATCCCACATACATCCCACGCACATCCCACACACATCCCACAAACATCCCACACATCCCACACATCCCACACATCCCACACATCCCACACATCCCACACATCCCACACATCCCACACACATCCCACACACATCACACACACATCCCACACACCCCACACATCCCACATACATCTCACACATCCCACACATCCCACACATCCCACACACATCCCACATATCCCACACATCTCACACATCCCACACATCTACACACATCCCACACACATCCCACACACATCCCACACACATCCCACAAACATCCCACATACATCCCACACATCCCACACACATCCCACACATCACACACACACATCCCACACACATCCCACACATCCCACACACATCCCACACATCCCACACACATTCCACACATCGCACACATCCCACACACATCCCACAAACATCCCACATACATCCCACACATCCCACATATCACACATACATCCCACACATCCCACACATCCCACACACATCCCACACATCCCACACACATTCCACACATCGCACACATCCCACACACATCCCGCACATCCCACACATCCCACACATCCCACACATCCCACACATCCCACACACATCCCACACATATCCCACACATCCCACTCATCCCACACACATCACACACATCACACACATCACACACATCACACACATCCCACACACATCCCACACACATCCCAAACATCCCACACATCCCACACATCCCACACATCCCACACACATCCCACACATCCCACACATCCCACACATCCCACACACATCCCACACACATCCCAGACACATCCCACAGACATCCCACATACATCCCACACACATCCCACACACATCCCACACACATCCCACACATCCCACACATCCCACACATCCCACACATCCCACACATCCCACACACAACCCACACACATCCCACACACATCCCACACATCCCACACATCCCACACACATCCCACACATCCCACACATCCCACACATCCCACACACATCCCACATATCACACATATCCCACACATCCCACACACATCCCACAAACATCCCACATACATCCCACACATCCCACACACATCCCACACATCACACACACACATCCCACACACATCCCACACATCCCACACACATCCCACACATCCCACACACATTCCACATATCCCACACATCCCACACACATCCCACAAACATCCCACATACATCCCACACATCCCACACATAACACATGCATCCCACACATCCCACACATCCCACAAACATCCCAAAAACATCCCACATACATCCCACACACATCCCACACACATCCCACAAACATCCCACACATCCCACACATCCCACACATCCCACATATCACACACATCACACACATCACACACATCCCACACACATCCCACACACATCCCACACACATCCCACACATCCCACACATCCCACACACATCCCACACATCACACACATCACACACATCCTACACATATCCCACACACATCCCACACATCCCACACATCACACACACATCCCACACACATCCCACACACATCCCACACATCCCACACATCCCACACACATCCCACACATCCCACACACATCCCACATATCCCACACATCCCAAACATCCCACACATCTACACACATCCTACTCACATCCCACACACATCCCACACACATCCCACAAACATCCCACATACATCCCACACATCCCACACACATCCCACACATCACACACACACATCCCACACACATCCCACACATCCCACACACATTCCACACATCCCACACATCCCACACACATCCCACAAACATCCCACATACATCCCACACATCCCACACATCCCACACACATCCCACAAACATCCCACATACATCCCACACACATCCCACACATCCCACACATCCCACACACATCCCACATATCACACACATCACACACATCCCACACACATTCCACACACATCCCACACATCCCACACATCCCACACATCCCACACACATCCCACACACATCCCACGCATCCCACTCACATCCCACACACACATCCCACACATCCCACACATATCCCACATACATCCCACACATCCCACACACATCCCACACATCCCACACACATCCCACAAACATCCCACATACATCCCACACATCCCACACACCCCACACATCCCACACATCCCACACACACATCCCACACACATCCCACAAACATTCCACATACATCCCACACATCCCACACATCCCACACATCCCACACACATCCCACACATCTACACACATCCCACACATCCCACACACATCCCACACATCCCACACATCCCACACATCCCACATCCCACACATCCCACAAACATCCCACATACATCCCACACACATCCCACACACATCCCACATACAACCCACATACATCACACACATCCCACACATCCCACATACATCCCACACATCCCACACATCCCACACATCCCACACACACATCCCACACACATCCCACAAACATCCCACATACATCCCACACATCCCACACATCCCACACATCCCACACATCCCACACACACATCCCACACACATCCCACACACATCCCACACACATCCCACACATCCCACACACATCCCACACATCCCACACACATCCCACACATCACACACAAACATCCCACACACATCCCACACATCTACATACATCCCACACATCCCACACACATCCCACACATCCCACACATCCCACACACATCCCACATACATCCCACACATCACACACAAACATCCCACACACATCCCACACATCTACATACATCCCACACATCCCACACACATCCCACACATCACACACAAACATCCCACACACATCCCACACATCTACATACATCCCACACATCCCACACACATCCCACACATCCCACACACATCCCACACATCCCACACATCCCACACACATCCCACAAACATCCCACATACATCCCACACATCCCACACACCCCACACATCCCACACATCCCACACACACATCCCACACACATCCCACAAACATCCCACATACATCCCACACATCCCACACATCCCACACATCCCACACACATCCCACACATCTACACACATCCCACACATCCCACACACATCCCACACATCCCACACATCCCACACATCCCACATCCCACACATCCCACAAACATCCCACATACATCCCACACACATCCCACACACATCCCACATACAACCCACATACATCACACACATCCCACACATCCCACATACATCCCACACATCCCACACATCCCACACATCCCACACACACATCCCACACACATCCCACAAACATCCCACATACATCCCACAAATCCCACACATCCCACACACATCCCACACATCCCACACACATCCCACACACATCCCACACACATCCCACACATCCCACACACATCCCACACACATCCCACACATCCCACACATCCCACACACATCCCACATATCCCACACATCCCACACATCCCACACATCTACAAACATCCCACACACATCCCACACACATCCCACACACATCCCACAAACATCCTACATACATCCCACACACATCCCACACACATCCCACAAACATCCCACACATCCCACATATCCCACACATCCCACACATCCAACACATCCCACACATCCCCCACATCCCACACACATCCCACACACATCACACACACATCCCATACACCCCACACATCCCACACACATCTCACACATCCCACACATCCCACACATCCCACACACATCCCACATATCCCACACATCCCACACATCCACACATCTACACACATCCCACACACATCCCACACACATCCCACACACATCCCACAAACATCCCACATACATCCCACACATCCCACACACATCCCACACATCACACACACACATCCCACACACATCCCACACATCCCACACACATCCCACACATCCCACACACATTCCACACATCCCACACATCCCACACACATCCCACAAACATCCCACATACATCCCACACATCCCACACATCCCACACACATCCCACAAACATCCCACATACATCCCACACACATCCCACACATCCCACACATCCCACACACATCCCACACATCACACACATCACACACATCCCACACACATCCCACACACATCCCAAACATCCCACACATCCCACACATCCCACACATCCCACATATCCCACACATCCCACAAATCCCACACATCCCACACATCCCACACACATCCCACACACATCCCACACACATCCCACACATCCCACACATCCCACACACATCCCACACATCACACACATAACACACATCCCACACACATCCCACACACATCCCAAACATCCCACACATCCCACACATCCCAAACATCCCACACACATCCCACACATCCCACACATCCCACACATCCCACACACATCCCACACACATCCCACACACATCCCACAAACATCCCACATACATCCCACACACATCCCACACACATCCCACACACATCCCACACACATCCCACACACATCCCACACATCCCACACATCCCACACATCCCACACATCCCACACATCCCACACATCCCACACACATCCCACACACATCCCACACACATCCCACACATCCCACACATCCCACACACATTGCACACATCCCACACATCCCACACACATCCCACAAACATCCCACATACATATCACACATCCCACACATCCCACACACATCCCACAAACATTCCACATACATCCCACACACATCCCACACATCCCACACATCCCACACACATCCCACACATCACACACATCACACACATCCCACACACATTCCACACACATCCCACACATCCCACACATCCCACACATCCCACACACATCCCACACACATCCCACGCATCCCACTCACATCCCACACACACATCCCACACATCCCACACACATCCCACATACATCCCACACATCCCACACACATCCCACACATCCCACACACATCCCACAAACATCCCACATACATCCCACACATCCCACACACCCCAAACATCCCACACATCCCACACACACATCCCACACACATCCCACAAACATCCCACATACATCCCACACATCCCACACATCCCACACATCCCACACACATCCCACACATCTACACACATCCCACACATCCCACACACATCCCACACATCCCACACATCCCACACATCCCACATCCCACACATCCCACAAACATCCCACATACATCCCACACACATCCCACACACATCCCACATACAACCCACATACATCACACACATCCCACACATCCCACATACATCCCACACATCCCACACATCCCACACATCCCACACACACATCCCACACACATCCCACAAACATCCCACATACATCCCACACATCCCACACATCCCACACATCCCACACATCCCACACACACATCCCACACACATCCCACACACATCCCACACACATCCCACACATCCCACACACATCCCACACATCCCACACACATCCCACACATCACACACAAACATCCCACACACATCCCACACATCTACATACATCCCACACATCCCACACACATCCCACTCATCCCACACACATCCCACACATCCCACACATCCCACACACATCCCACATACATCCCACACATCCCACACACATCCCACACATCCCACACACATCCCACAAACATCCCACATACATCCCACAAATCCCACACACCCCACACATCCCACACATCCCACACACACATCCCACACACATCCCACAAACATCCCACATACATCCCACACATCCCACACATCCCACACATCCCACACACATCCCACACATCTACACACATCCCACACATCCCACACACATCCCACACATCCCACACATCCCACACATCCCACATCCCACACATCCCACAAACATCCCACATACATCCCACACACATCCCACACACATCCCACATACAACCCACATACATCGCACACATCCCACACATCCCACATACATCCCACACATCCCACACATCCCACACATCCCACACACACATCCCACACACATCCCACAAACATCCCACATACATCCCACACATCCCACACATCCCACACATCCCACACACATCCCACACATCCCACACACATCCCACACACATCCCACACACATCCCACACATCCCACACACACATCCCACACACATCCCACACATCCCACACATCCCACACACATCCCACATATCCCACACATCCCACACATCCCACACATCTACAAACATCCCACACACATCCCACACACATCCCACACACATCCCACAAACATCCCACATACATCCCACACACATCCCACACACATGCCACAAACATCCCACACATCCCACACATCCCACACATCCCACACATCCCACACATCCCACACATCCCACACATCCCACACACATCCCACACACATCACACACACATCCCACACACCCCACACATCCCACACACATCTCACACATCCCACACATCCCACACATCCCACACACATCCCACATATCCCACACATCTCACACATCCCACACATCTACACACATCCCACACACATCCCACACACATCCCACAAACATCCCACATACATCCCACACATCACACACACATCCGACACATCACACACACACATCCCACACACATCCCACACATCCCACACACATCCCACACATCCCACACACATTCCACACATCGCACACATCCCACACACATCCCACAAACATCCCACATACATCCCACACATCCCACACATCACACATACATCCCACACATCCCACACATCCCACACACATCCCACACATCCCACACACATTCCACACATCGCACACATCCCACACACATCCCGCACATCCCACACATCCCACACATCCCACACATCCCACACATCCCACACATCCCACACACATCCCACACATATCCCACACATCCCACACATCCCACACACATCACACACATCACACACATCACACACATCCCACACACATCCCACACACATCCCAAACATCCCACACATCCCACACATCCCACACATCCCACACACATCCCACACATCCCACACATCCCACACATCACGCACACATCCCACACACATCCCACACACATCCCACAGACATCCCACATACATCCCACACACATCCCACACACATCCCACACACATCCCACACATCCCACACATCCCACACATCCCACACATCCCACACATCCCACACATCCCACACATCCCACACACAACCCACACACATCCCACACACATCCCACACATCCCACACATCCCACACACATCCCACACATCCCACACATCCCACACATCCCACACACATCCCACATATCACACATATCCCACACATCCCACACATCTACACACATCGTACACACATCCCACACACATCCCACACACATCCCACAAACATCCCACATACATCCCATACATCCCACACACATCCCACACATCACACACACACATCCCACACATCCCACACACATCCCACACATCCCACACACATTCCACATATCCCACACATCCCACACACATCCCACAAACATCCCACATACATCCCACACATCCTACACATCACACATACATCCCACACATCCCACACATCCCACAAACATCCCACAAACATCCCACATACATCCCACACACATCCCACACACATCCCACAAACATCCCACACATCCCACACATCCCACACATCCCACACATCCCACACATCACACACATCCCACACATCCCACACACATCCCACACACATCCCACACACATCCCACACATCCCACACATCCCACACACATCCCACACATCACACACATCACACACATCCTACACATATCCCACACACATCCCACACATCCCACACATCCCACACATCCCACACACATCTCACACACATCCCACACATCCCACTCACATCCCACACACACATCCCACACATCCCACACATCCCACACATCCCACACATCCCACACATCCCACACACATCCCACACATCCCACACACATCCCACACATCTACACATCCCACACATCCCACACATCCCACACACATCCCACACATCCCACACATCCCATACATCCCACACACACATCCCACACACACATCCCACACACATCCCACAAACATCCCACACATCCAACACATCCCACACATCCCACACATCCCACACATCCCACACACATCCCACACACATCCCACACACATCCCACACATCCCACACATCCCACACACATCCCACACATCCCACACATCCCACACATCCCACACACATCCCACATATCCCACACATCCCACACATCCCACACATCTACACACATCCCACACACATCCCACACACATCCCACACACATCCCACAAACATCCCACATACATCCCACACATCCCACACACATCCCACACATCACACACACACATCCCACATATCCCACACATCCCACACATCACACACACACATCCCACACACATCCCACACATCCCACACACATCCCACACATCCCACACACATTCCACACATCCCACACATCCCACACACATCACACACATCCCACACATCCCACACATCCCACACACACATCCCACATACATCCCACACACATCCCACACATCCCACATATCCCACACATCCCGCACATCCCACACATCCCACACACACAACCCACACACATCCCACAAACATCCCACATACATCCCACACATCCCACACATCCCACACATCCCACACACATCCCACACATCCCACACATCCCACACATCCCACACACATCCCACATACATCCCACACACATCCCACACTCATCCCACAAACATCCCACACATCCCACACATCCCACACATCCCACACACATCCCACACATCCCACACACATCCCACAAACATCCCACACATCCCACACACATCCCACACACATCCCACACATCCCACACATCCCACACACATCCCACATATCCCACACATCCCACACATCCCACACATCTACAAACATCCCACACACATCCCACACACATCCCACACACATCCCACAAACATCCCACATACATCCCACACACATCCCACACACATCCCACAAACATCCCACACATCCCACACATCCCACACATCCCACACATCCCACACATCCCACACATCCCACACACATCCCACACACATCCCACGCACCCCACACATCCCACACACATCTCACACATCCCACACATCCCACACATCCCACACACATCCCACATATCCCACACATCCCACACATCCCACACATCTACACACATCCCACACACATCCCACACACATCCCACACACATCCCACAAACATCCCACATACATCCCACACATCCCACACACATCCCACACATCACACACACACATCCCACACACATCCCACACATCCCACACACATCCCACACATCCCACACACATTCCACACATCCCACACATCCCACAAACATCCCACAAACATCCCACATACATCCCACACATCCCACACAACCCACACACATCCCACAAACATCCCACATACATCCCACACACATCCCACACACATCCCACACATCCCACACATCCCACACATCCCACACATCCCACACATCCCACACACATCCCACACACATCCCACACACATCCCAACATCCCACACATCCCCCACACATCCCACACATCACACACATCACACACATCCCACACACATCCCACACACATCCCAAACATCCCACACATCCCACACATCCCACACACATCCCACACATCCCACACATCCCACACATCCCACACACATCCCACACACATCCCACACACATCCCACAAACATCCCACATACATCCCACACACATCCCACACACATCCCACACACATCCCACACATCCCACACATCCCACACATCCCACACATCCCACACATCCCACACATCCCACACATCCCACACACATCCCACACACATCCTACACACATCCCACACATCCCACACATCCCACACACATCCCACACATCACACACATCCCACACATTCCACACACATCCCACATATCCCACACATCCCACACATCCCACACATCTACAACATCCTACACACATCCCACACACATCCCACACACATCCCACAAACATCCCACATACATCCCACACATCCCACACACATCCCACACATCACACACACACATCCCACACACATCCCACACATCCCACACACATCCCACACATCCCACACACATTCCACACATCCCACACATCCCACATACATCCCACAAACATCCCACATACATCCCACACATCCCACACATCACACATACATCCCACACATCCCACACATCCCACAAACATCCCACAAACATCCCACATACATCCCACACACATCCCACACACATCCCACAATCATCCCACACATCCCACACATCCCACACATCCCACACATCCCACACACATCCCACACAAATCCCACACACATCCCACAAACATCCCACACATCCCACACATCCCACACATCCCACACATCCCACACATCCCACACATCCCACACATCCCACACATCCCACACATCCCACACACATCCCACACATCCCACACACATCCCACACATCACACACATCACACACATCCCACACACATCCCACACACATCCCACACATCCCACACATCCCACACATCCCACACACATCCCACACACATCCCACGCATCCCGCTCACATCCCACACACACATCCCACACATCCCACACACATCCCACACACATCCCACACATCCCACACACATCCCACACATCTACACATCCCACACATCCCACACATCCCACACACATCCCACACATCTCACACATCCCATACATCCCACACACATCCCACATACACATCCCACACTTCCCACACATCCCACACACATCCCACACATCTATACATCCCACACATCCCACACATCCCATACATCCCACACACACATCCCACCCACATCCCACACACATGCCACAGACATCCCAAATACATCCCACACATCCCACACACATCCCACACACATCCCACACATCCCACACATCCCACACATCCCACACATCCCACACATCCCACACATCCCACACATCCCACATACAACCCACACACATCCCACACACATCCCACACATCCCACAAACATCCCACACACATCCCACACATCCCACACATCCCACACATCCCACACACATCCCACATATCCCACACATCCCACACATCCCACACATCTACACACATCCTACACACATCCCACACACATCCCACACACACATCCCACACACATCCCACACATCCCACACACATCCCACACACATCCCACACATCCCACACATCCCATACATCCCACACACATCCCACACACATCCCACACATCCCACACACATCCCACATATCCCACACATCCCACACATCCCACACATCTACACACATCCCACACACATCACACACACATCCCACACACACATCCCACACACATCCCACACACATCCCACATACAACCCACATACATCCCACACATCCCACACTCATCCCACACATCCCACACATCCCAATACATCACACACACACATCCCACACACATCCCACACATCCCTCACACATCCCACACATCACACACATATTCCACACATCCCACACATCCCACACACATCCCACAAACATCCCACATACATCCCACACATCCCACACATCCCACACACATCCCACAAACATCCCACATACATCCCACACACATCCCACACACATCCCACACATCCCACACACATCCCACATATCCCACACATCCCACACATCCCACACATCTACACACATCCCACACACATCCCACACACATCCCACACACACATCCCACACACATCCCACACACATCCCACATACAACTCACATACATCCCACACATCCCACACTCATCCCACACATCCCACACATCCCAATACATCACACACACACATCCCACACACATCCCACACATCCCTCACACATCCCACACATCACACACACATTCCACACATCCCACACATCCCACACACATCCCACAGACATCCCACATACATCCCACACATCCCACACATCCCACACACATCCCACAAACATCCCACATACATCCCACACACATCCCACACACATCCCACACACATCCCACACACATCCCACAAACATCCCACATACATCCCACACATCCCACACACACCACACATCGCACACATCCCACACACACATCCCACACACATCCCACAAACATCCCACATACATCCCACACATCCCACACATCCCACACATCCCACACACATCCCACACATCCCACACACATCCCACACACATCCCACACATCCCACACACATCCCACACACATCCCACACATCCCACACATCCCACACACATCCCACATATCCCACACATCCCACACATCCCACACATCTACAAACATTCCACACACATCCCACACACATCCCACACACATCCCACAAACATCCCACATACATCCCACACACATCCCACACACATCCCACAAACATCCCACACATCCCACACATCCCACACATCCCACACATCCCACACATCCCACACATCCCACACATCCCACACACATCCCACACACATCCCACACACCCCACACATCCCACACACATCTCACACATCCCACACATCCCACACATCCCACACACATCCCACATATCCCACACATCCCACACATCCCACACATCTACACACATCCCACAGACATCCCACACACATCCCACACACATCCCACACACATCCCACAAACATCCCACATACATCCCACACACATCCCACACATCACACACACACATCCCACACACATTCCACACATCCCACACACATCCCACACATCCCACACACATTCCACACATCCCACACATCCCACACACATCCCACAAACATCCCACATACATCCCACACAATCCACACATCACACATACATCCCACACATCCCACACATCCCACACACATCCCACAAACATCCCACATACATCCCACACACGTCCCACACACATCCCACAAACATCGCACACATCCCACACATCCCACACATCCCACACATCCCACACATCCCACACATCCCACACACATCCCACACACATCCCACACATATCCCACATATCCCACTCATCCCACACACATCCCACACATCACACACATCACACACATCCCACACACATCCCACACACATCCCAAACATCCCACACGTCCCACACATCCCACACATCCCACACACATCCCACACATCCCACACATCCCACACATCCCACACACATCCCACACATATCCCACACACATGCCACAGACATCCCAAATACATCCCACACATCCCACACACATCCCACACACATCCCACACATCCCACACATCCCACACATCCCACACATCCCACACATCCCACACATCCCACACATCCCACATACAACCCACACACATCCCACACACATCCCACACATCCCACAAACATCCCACACACATCCCACACATCCCACACATCCCACACATCCCACACACATCCCACATATCCCACACATCCCACACATCCCACACATCCCACACATCTACACACATCCTACACACATCCCACACACATCCCACACACACATCCCACACACATCCCACACATCCCACACACATCCCACACACATCCCACACATCCCATACATCCCACACATATCCCACACACATCCCACACATCCCACACACATCCCACATATCCCACACATCCCACACATCCCACACATCTACACACATCCCACACACATCACACACACATCCCACACACACATCCCACACACATCCCACACACATCCCACATACAACCCACATACATCCCACACATCCCACACTCATCCCACACATCCCACACATCCCAATACATCACACACACACATCCCACACACATCCCACACATCCCTCACACATCCCACACATCACACACACATTCCACACATCCCACACATCCCACACACATCCCACAAACATCCCACATACATCCCACACATCCCACACATCCACACACATCCCACAAACATCCCACATACATCCCACACACATCCCACACACATCCCACACACATCCCACAAACATCCCACATACATCCCACACATCCCACACACCCCACACATCCCACACATCCCACACACACATCCCACACACATCCCACAAACATCCCACACATCCCACACACATCCCACACATCCCACACATCCCACACACATCCCACACACATCCCTCACACATCCCACATATCCCACACATCCCACACATCCCACACACATCCTACACACATCCCACACATCCCACATACATCCCACACACATCCCACACACATCCCACATACAACCCACATACATCCCACACATCCCACACATCCCACACACATCCCACACATCCCACACACATCCCACACATCTACACATCTCACACATCCCACCCATCCCACACACATCCCACACATCCCACACATCCCATACATCCCACACATCCCACACATCCCACACACACATCCCACACACATCCCACACATCCCACACACATCCCACACATCCCACACATCCCACACACATCCCACACATCTCACACATCCCACACACATCCCACACATCCCACACATCCCACACACACATCCCACACACATCCCACACATCCCACAAACATCCCACACACAGCCCACACACACATCCCACACACATCCCACACATCCCACACACATCCCACACACATCCCACACATCCCATACATCCCACACACATCCCACACACATCCCACACATCCCATACATCCCATACATCCCACACACATCCCACACACATCCCACACATATCCCACACACACATCCCACACACATCCCAC
Source organism: Cricetiscus sungorus (assembly GCA_030556225.1). NCBI lineage: Eukaryota > Metazoa > Chordata > Mammalia > Rodentia > Cricetidae > Cricetiscus > Cricetiscus sungorus. The sequence continues at coordinate 33,019,233 of JANBXA010000031.1, forward strand.
ACACATCCCACATACAACCCACATACATCCCACACATCCCACACTCATCCCACACATCCCACACATCCCAATACATTCCACACATCCCACACACATCCCACACATCCCACACACATCACACACATCACACACACACATCCCACACACATCCCACACATCTACATACATCCCACACATCCCACACACATCCCACACATCCCACACATCCCACACACATCCCACACATCCCACACATCCCACACACATCCCACACACATCCCACACACATCCCACACATCCCACACACATCCCACAAACATCCCACATACATCCCACTCATCCCACACACCCCACACATCCCACACATCCCACACACACATCCCACACACATCCCACAAACATCCCACATACATCCCACACATCCTACACATCCCACACATCCCACACACATCCCACACATCTATACACATCCCACACATCCCACACACATCCCACACATCCCACACATCCCACACATCCCACATCCCACACATCCCACAAACATCCCACATACATCCCACACACATCCCACACACATCCCACATACAACCCACATACATCACACACATCCCACACATCCCACACATCCCACACATCTACACACATCCTACACACATCCCACACACACATCCCACACACATCCCACAAACATCCCACATACGTCCCACACATCCCACACACATCCCACACACATCCCACACACATCCCACACACATCCCACAAACATCCCACATACATCCCACACATCCCACACATCCCACACATCCCACACACACATCCCACATACATCCCACACATCCCACACATCCCACACATCCCACACATCCCACACATCCCACACATCCCACACACACATCCCACACACATCCCACACACATCCCACACACATCCCACACACATCCCACACATCCCACACACATCCCACACACATCCCACACATCCCACACATCCCACACATCCCACACACATCCCACATATCCCACACATCCCACACATCCCACACATCTACACACATTCCACACACATCCCACACACACCCCACACACATCCCACAAACATCCCACATACATCCCACACATCCCACACACATCCCACATATCACACACACACATCCCTCACACATCCCACACATCCCACACACATCCCACACATCCCACACACATTCCACACATCCCACACATCCCACACATCCCACACATCCCACACATCCCACCCACATCCCACACATCCCACACATCCCACACATCCCACACATCCCACACACATCCCACACACATCCCACACATCCCACACACATCCCACACATCCCACACACATCCCACAAACATCCCACATACATCCCACACATCACACATACATCCCACACATCCCACACATCCCACACACATCCCACAAACATCCCACATACATCCCACACACATCCCACACACATCCCACAAACATCCCACACATCCCACACATCCCACACATCCCACACATCCCACACATCCCACACATCCCACACACATCCCACACACATCCCACACACATCCCACACATCCCACACATCCCACACACATCACACACATCACACACATCACACACATCCCACACATCCCACACACATCCCACACATCCCACACATCCCACACATCCCACACACATCCCACACACATCCCACACATCCCACTCACATCCCACACACACATCCCACACATCCCACACATCCCACACATCCCACACATCCCACACACATCCCACACACATCCCACACATCCCACACACATTCCACACATCTACACATCCCACACATCCCACACATCCCACACACATCCCACACATCCCACACATCCCATACATCCCACACACACATCCCACACACACATCCCACACATCCCACACATCCCACACACATCCCACACATCTACACATCCCACACATCCCACACATCCCACACACATCCCACACATCCCACACATCCCATTCATCCCACACACACATCCCACACACACATCCCACACATCTCACACATCCCACATACATCCCACACATCCCACACATCCCACATATCCCACACACACATCCCACACACATCCCACACATCCCACACACATCCCACATACAACCCACACATCCCACACATCCCACACATTCCACACATCCCACACATTCCACACATCCCACACACATCCCACACACATCCCACACATCCCACACACATCCCACACATCCCACACATCCCACACATCCCACACATCTACACACATCCCACACACATCCCACACATCCCACACATCCCACACATCTCACACACATCCCACACATCCCACACACATCCCACACACATCCCACACATCCCACACACATCCCACATACAACCCACACATCCCACACATCCCCCACATTCCACACATCCCACACATTCCACACATCCCACACACATCCCACACACATCCACACATCCCACACATCCCACACATCCCACACATCTACACACATCCCACACACATCCCACACATCCCACACATCCCACACATCCCACACACATCCTACACATCCCACACATCCCACACACATCCCACACATCCCACACATCCCACACATCTACACACATCCCATACACATCCCCACATTTATCAGATGGACTAGAACTTGCTATGTAGCCCAGGCCAGCCTCAAACCCACAGAGATATGTTTGCGTCTGCAAGAGATCCGAGTGCCATGCTCCCTGCCCCTCAGCCTAGTTTTCCCCTTGTGACCCCTGTGTGTCTCCCTGAGCCCAGCTTCCTTTTCTGAAATGGAGGTATGGCGGCTTCCCCCTCGCAGGAACACAGCGAGACGCCATCCCCCTCTGTCCCCACAGCCCAGGCATACCTTCAGCTCTGGCATGCTGCCGATCAGCTCGTAAGGCACCTTCACCTCAGGACAGGACGTGTAGTCCAGGGGCACCAACTGGGGGGCCAGGTCCTGGTATCGATAGAAGAGCCTGGTGTCGGGAGACACAAACCGGGAATTGTCCCTTTCCTTACACACTTGCTGTTACTCCACAGGAAGGACACACAACCAGAAATAGGCACCTTAGTCACACTCTCCACAGACAAGGCCAAGGTGGAGGGGAAGGAGAAACAAGGTGAGGAGACAGAAGGGCTTCCTGGAGGAGCAGCGTTGGCAGGAGTTGAGCAGGACACAGAACTAGAAGGTGCTAATGGCTGATTGTCATTCCACAGCCAATATTTGGGGGACCTGGATATACAGCCTATACTGTTCATGATCACATTGGCAGGATCTCGGCGCTACTGACCCCTCCACCCAAGTCCAGGCGCCCTTTGCTCTCTGTTTCCCCACTGGAGCAGGGCACAGGTGAGCAGGTAATGTTCAGACCTTATTTTTTCCTGCCAAGACAGAGTCTCCTATGTAGCTTAGGCTATCTCATGCTTCTCTTCATGCTCCCAAGGGTGAGGATGCTAGGCTTGTTCTGCCACTCCCAGTTAGATTTTTAAAAAGGGAACCTGCAACACACTGCTGACGCCATACCCCCCTTAGAGTGCATAACAAACCTCAAAGAGATCATACTTGACATCTGAATTCCCCAAGCTGCTAAGAGCTATCCTGGAGGGACAAGGACGTCCCTGGGTGTTCTGACGACTCCATACCTGAGTATGGCTGATGAACCTCAGTCCTAAGTGTCCTGTTCCCTTGTCCAGGGTCCTCCAGGGATGCCTGGAGTGTGTTTATCTTTCCTTTAAAAATATTTTTACAGAGCCAGGTGCTGGTGGCAGACACCTTTAATCCCAGCACTCAGGAGGCAGAGGCAGGCGGATTTTTGTGAGTAAGAAGTCAGTTTGATCTACCTACAAGAGCTAGTTCCAGAACAGATTCCAAAGCTACATAGAGAAACCTTGTATATATGTATTTACAGTTGTGTGTGTGTGTGTGTGTGTGTGTGTGTGTGTGTGTGTGTGTGTTACAGTGCATGCATAAATTGTCAGAGGACAACTTTTGGGAGTGGATTCTCTCCTACAGTGTGAGCCTGGGGTTTGAACTTGGTTCTCAGGCTTGGCAGCAAGCACCTTTATTTACTGAGCCATATTGAGGACCCACAGAGTTTGTTTTCTTTGTGACACCCAGTGAGCCCCTCCGTCCTCCCAGTCTCAGTTATTCTGTCTAACAATCTGGAAACTTGGGCCAGTCGAAATGGCAGACTCACCAGGATTCTGCCCGTCTACCCATCTGGAAACAGAGGTCCTCCATGCCCAAGCCTCAGTTTCCCCACCAGTAATCTAATCATGATGGCCAAAGTGACCCTGCCAACAGTCCTCACAGACAATGGGTTGATGGGAGAGAGGTGTGCCCATCAATAATGGATGCCCTGTGCCCACACAAGAGGGGCTCGGCCCTGAGCGCCCCACAGGTGAACCCAGCCGGCTTGGGTTTCACAGCTCTAAGGTTGGATAATGATCCAACACACAGAAGGGTGGCAAGGGGGGTTCATTTGTGTCCATCTTGACAAGCTCAAGCCAGGGAGTCACTTGGGAGCCACCCACCCACACCACAATCTTCTTAACAACCCTCATGGCTTGGACCTGGATCTCTACTCTACACTGCACTCCCAACAGCAAGATGCCAATGTGCCTTTCTTTCCAAGGTTCTGGTATCTCCCATGGCTCCCTGCTATCTTCGGGTAAAAGTACAAATTCCTCAGTACAAACACTGTCAGTATGACAGGACCTGACTCCTCAGCCAACGGTCTCTGCTTCCGTCCACTGACCTGAAGGCAAAACCCACATCAAAGCTTTGACCTTGATGGCCACACACTGCAAAACATACAGAGCATGGCAGAGCCCACTCGTGACCCCAGCACTCAGGGGGCAGAGGCAGGAAGAGCTCTGTGAGTTCGAGGCCAGGATGGTCTACAGAGTGAGTTCCAGGACAGCCAGAGCTACACAGAGAAACCCTGTTTTGAAAAACCAAAACAAGCAAATAAACAAAAAACCACCACCACCAAAACTCTAAAGGAAACCAAAAGGACGAGAGACTTTCTGAGTCACCACCGAGCCTGAGGACCTGAATCTGACCCCTGAGACCCACAGGGCAGTGAGTTGACATTTCACAAGCACCACTAGAGAGAAAGATGCCATGCGACAGCTCACATGGAGGGGATTTTTTTAGGGGAAAGGGAATGGGAGGTGGGCAGGGCCCTTTTAAAAGGGTGGTGCTCTTAGTGGCTGCAGCTGAGGGTGTGTCCTGTCTGAACCCCAAGGGCTGGCCCCCACAGCAGCCTGAGTACTAGCATGGTGGAAAGAGAACATCTGAACTGTGTGGATTCCATCCCCAGCATCCACGGGAGGTAAAAAAGAATCGAGCCCACAGATTGCCATCTGAACTCTATGCATGCATCATGGCGCATGTGCACACACATTTGCACACTCACAAATCATGCTCCCCACAACAATTAAAAGACAAAACACTAGCAGACAGCTACAGTTGCCGTGGCATACACCTGTGACCTGAGGGCTACAGAGGCCCAGGAATCACCTCCCCACTGACCTCATGATCTCCTTCCTCGTGAAGAACGTACAGTCCTGTGGGGAGAAGAGCTGGCTTACCTCTTGGTTGTCTCTCCAAGTGCCCCTCCGGCCACTCCAAACGCACACAGATAGGCGGGAGAGAGACTCTTGGCTTGCCAGATGGCAGGGCCCGCTACCCACCTGGTATTCCTCCAGCTGCTCATGAGTAAACACACTCTGCCTGTTGCCCATGCTGGGGACTGCAGCCTTGAATCTACTGGAAATGAAAGCACAGGTGGCTCCTTGGGGTCGCCTAGGCACATAGTGTCTGAGCAGATGTCCCTGCCCTGGCTGTCACCTGCCCACCCGTCCAGTAACCCCAAGCTTAGTGAAGCTCAAGTTACAGCCTGGCTCTCTGGGCAACCATTTGAATGTGTCCACAGGTGAGGAACAAGGGCTGCGGGAGGTCACAGAGAAGCCAGGCTCATCACCACCTGTGAGGCTAGTATCCTAGGACACCTTCAGGGGAAGGCCACAAACACACACCCCAGCTCAAACCCCAGCTCTCCTTCTGCTAGCTCTGTGGCCTTGGATGAGCTCTCTGAACCTTGTTTGTGAAATAACAATATTAGCATCTACACCATAGGATCAGTCTGCAGGTGACAGACATTATGTTGGGTGTGACTGAGGCCAGAGGGTTCAAGGTTATCTTGAAGCTGTGTAGTTAGACCCTGTTAGAGAAAAAAGAAAGATAGGGGAGAAGGAGGAAGAAGATTAAGGAGAGGAGCCAGGCCATGGTGTTGCATGCCTTTAAATCCTAGCATTCAGGAGGCAGAGGTAGACCCATCTTTATGAGTTCAAGGCCAGGCTGGTCTACAGAGCAAGTTCTAGGACAGCTGAGGCTGGAGGGGGGAGGGGAGGCTATAGAGAGGGAGGGAAGTAGAGTAGGGAGATGACTCCGCCAATGCAGGACTTTCTGTACCCGTCAGTCACCTTAGTGGTGAGGGGTGTGGGTGGCGTGGGGTGGTACTGGAAGAAAGCAGGAGGACCCCTGGAGCTCACAGGACAGCCCACCCCGCCAATCAGCAAGCTTTATGTTTAGTGCGAGATCCTACGTAGCATGAATAATGAAAACCCAGAGACCGATATTAGGGTTCAAGCTAAAGATCAGAAAAGCAAAGCAGCCAGCTGCCAGAGAGTTCTCACCTCTACCAAGGCTGGGGAGTTCCTGTCCTTAACATGGCTGGGGACTAATGGTCAGGTCTGAGGCCCTGTTCCTGTTTTACATACCTCTCTAGTCCTGGGATTAAAGGCGTGTACCACCACCACCAACTTCTATGGCTAACTAGTATGGCTGTTGGGATTAAAGGGGTGGACCACCATTGCCTGGCCTCTATGGCTGTGGCCAGCTTTGCTTTTCTGATATTCAGTGGAGCTTTATTAGATCATAAACAAAATATCACCACAACCCTGTCTCAAAAAGAACAGATGCGAGTGACAGAGGAAGGTGTTAGGTCGTGCACATTCAGTGCACAAAGAATAGGAGAGGTCGGGGCCATTAAGGGACCATTGGTCATAAGCCAGCTCTGGGCCCTAGGAACGCAGGGACAAACTGAGCTAGACGGAACTTGAGGTCAGCAATGCAGCCTTTGTATTAAGTGCGGAGTTAGATGAAGTGTTGTAGGAATTTAGCAGAATCACTATATTGGGGTAGACATTAGAGTGAACAGCTGCTTCCTAGAAGTACTTTGACCTTGAAGAATCCTTGTGGAAAACAGTGATCGTCTTGCTGAAGGGGCATTGCAGCCAACCCATGACTTTGGTCACAGGACGCCTCAGGCACACCTGAGACTTTTGTATTATTGTGTATTGCAAATGATGCATCATAAAGGACTATTGTCATGAGGACACATGATGCTCCCCATTAGTAAGACATGTAAATCGGATTGGGGGCCTTGGTACTGTTAGGATGGAAAAATTTAGCCTAATTCTTCACTGAACCCAGGAGGCTGGGAGTCTTAAATCCCAGGCTGAGGGTCACCTTCTTGAATGTTTATGATAGCACCTGTGAGCGAATAAACACAGGAAATGAGCCTTGTCACCCCACCCAGAAGCCTGTGCGAAAGCAGACTTCCTGGGCTAAGGGCGGGCTTGAATAGTTTAAATTAATTGGTCCGCACTGGATGCTACGAGGTGATTGGTTCACAATGCGCAGGCTTTGTTGTAACCCTATAAAAGCTGTCTCAATTCTGTACCAGAAGTTGCTGAGCCCTCTACCCTGCATGGCGTATGGCTGACGGCCCCAGTGCACTGGAATATAAAGGACCTCATGCGTTTGCATCAAGACCGCTTCTCATGAGTGATTTGGGGGGACTGCCTTTCCTGAGTGGGAGTGCGAGGGACCACACTCTCGCAGGTCTTACAGTCTGAGGAAATACTTTGTGTAACAATCAATAAAAATGTCTTTGTACAGCTGTTCAGGGTTCAGGCCATCAGAAGAGGCTGGATTTTCCTGCTGCTGCACAGGCCTTGAAATTTTACCTTGGAGTACCTTCTTTCTTCAACCAACTGGTGCTGCGTGCTGCGCCCCAACAATGAAGAAAGAGATCCAAAGTCCAAAGCGGAGAATCTGTGCTGTGTGGCTATTGTTGGTTAACTTGACACAAGCGGAGTTACGGGGAAGAGGGGCCAGGAGCTAAGAAAATGCTAGCACGTGCTTTTGACGGGACTTAACATGCCAGGTGTGAGTCGCCTGCAAGCAGAGCGTGGTCAGTCACACCTCCACGGCTGAGCCCTGCAGCGGTGCACATCTGGCCCAGCAGGTCAGCGTGCAGGGCAGCATCTGCAGCATCTGCAGCATCCGCAGCATCCGCAGCTCAGGAAACCACCCATCAGTGTCTGCTCCCCCACACCCTCCCGCTGCCATTGCACAGTCTGGAACGGCGAGGCCTGTAAGACCCCGCGAGAGCGTGGTCACTCGCGCTCCCACTCAGGAAAGGCGCCCCCCCAATCACTCATGATAAGCGGTCTTGATGCAAACGCATGAGGTCCTTTATATTCCAGTGCACTGGGGCCGTCAGCCATACGCCATGCAGGGTAGAGGGCTCAGCAACTTCCGGTACAGAATTGAGACAGCTTTTATAGGTTTACAACAAAGCCCGCACATCGTGAACTAATCACCTCATGAATCAATCACCTCGTGAACCAATCACCTTGTAGCATCCAGTGCGGACCAATTAATTTAAAGTATCCAAGCCCGCTCTTAGCCCAGGAAGTCTGCTTTCGCACAGGCTTCTGGGTGTTCATTTACTCACAGGCTGCTCTAAACATTAAAGTAGGCGACCATCACCTTAGGATTTAAGACTCCCATCTTCCTGGGTTTTCTGGGGAATTAGGCTATATTTTTCCATCCTAACATTCCCCACTTCTTCTCTTGTTAATAGTTCTAATCTTAGAACTGGGAGGACTATAGGTGACTTTCTCTTTGCCCGGAAGGCTCTTATACCGTTGTCTAGGTACCATAATCTGGACCATACTTATTCGCTCCCAAGCAAAAGTAATGATTCTATTAATCATACAAGGTCCATCAGTAAGCAGCAAGAGCAAAGTCACTGAGGGTCCCAGCAGATCAGGAAGTGGGGTGGTCATCCAAGGGGACTTGTTGAACCATCCCTTAACCCAAAGGGCAGCAGAGGCCCCCTGCTGTAAAAATAATAGAACCTTCCTCTGTAAACTGGATGGAGTCACTTGGTTGAGGAACCCGGGCCCATATGATACAGCTTGAGCTTAAGGGGATTCTCAGTCTTTTCAGCTTTCCATTCAGGATCGGGGGGGGGGGGTGGCGCTGGTTTGACGTGGGAGGCATGGACCCAGGTGGGGGTTCCTTCGACCTTCACTGCCGTAGACGTGGTCAGGAGCACAAGATATGGTCCTTCCCACCGAGTCTCAAGGTTTCCTGCCCCGTGATGTCTTACGTATACCGAATCTCCAACCTGGAAGCAATGTGGGACTTGCAAGTCTCCTTCTGCCGAGTAAGCCTCCCGGAGCTGCTTCCATGCACGCTGTCTCACCCACTAGAGTGCCTTGAGCCTAGTGAACAGGGGCTGGGAGGACATTGCATCAGCACCATGTGCAGAGACAGTTTCCAGCAGTGGAGGGGGCCCCCACAAAGCAACTCACAGGGGGCCAGCCCAAACCATTCAGGGGTGTTTCCAACCCTGAAAAGCATGAAGGGTTCTAACCTTAACATAGCAAAATATACCATACAACAGTTATCAAACAAGAATCCAGTTAACAATATTTAGTCCATCAACATTTTGTAAGACTCAAAATATCATCTATCCTATCTTTGTGAGTCCAAATTCCTATATGTAACTTATCCTTAATCCTAACTAAGGAAAACTATAACCATAACTATCTGTCTTCAACTCCTTCAAAGACCACAGAAGGATAATATATATACTCTATAAATGACAGAGACAACTCACTGCCTGGTCAGTCACCCGAAGTTCTTCTGTAATGTTCCGTCTTCAGCCTATAGGCCATAGTGTGTCTGGCAGACTCTTCAGCAGAGCAGGAAACTTTAAACTGTCCATCTGCATTGGCAGTTTGTCAGTCATTTTTCTCTGTGTCTTGTAGATTGTCTGGCAGACTCTTCCATGAAGCAAGAACCCTGTAGCACTGTCCATCTTGTTTTAGCAGTCAATTTTCTGTGGGTCCTGCATGTCCAGTTTATACAGCATAAAGTCAAACAGTCTATAGACAAGAGAAGTACCTTACTCAAATGGCTAGTCTTGCCATATTGAAAGCAAACTCCATAACACATTTCTTCAATGTCCATCTTCTTTCTGATGTAGGTGGTGTTACCAGGAGCAGCTATGTCTCACTGTCAAGAAAAACCCTAAACCATTTTAAATGCCATATCCTGTAGGTCTTTGAAAGGTTTGAAGAACGCCTATTCATTTTAAATACATCTCTGCATATCTAGAAATTTTAACTAACTTAACTCTAAGTTTTAACTACCATAGTTAACTATCCATAATCTGTACTAAATTATACATTACATTTTCCAATGAGCTATATAAACATAATACCCAAACAAGAGGAGAAATATACATATCACAAAATTGACCTTAAATTTGTATCAATAAATGAAAATCCATTCCAAAACAAAGTATTTATATCTATTCCATAACTTTTTTTTTACCTTTAAAAAGATTGCTTTTTAAAGTGGTAATTAACCATTTATAACTAACCCCATTTAAATGAAAACAAACATTTATAAACAATATTTGGGAATTTGGGCGTCATTCTTTCCAAACAACTTCCTGCTGGTAGGGGGCGCTGTCATGGAGATCCTAAGAAGACGCAGAAATCCTGGCTGTAGTCTGCAAGGCTTTGCCTCAACTGCTTTTAATGTTGGATCACCTAGGACACTGTTTCAGGGGGTCTGACTTGATTAAACCACATTAGTCTTGAAGGAATCCACAGCTTTTCATTTTCTGTGGAAACAAAAATAGAAATCCTTTTCCCCAGTAACTTGTCCTTAGGCTTAAATTTTGAAGTCAAAGCATTTTTAAAATACATAAATTTAATTAATCCAGCAGTATTTCTTTTAACTGTTGTTATTTCCTCAGTAGTCAAACAATTTAAAGACAACAGAACAGCATACAATATCCAAAGATTCTCTGTGCTTTTCATCTTTATGTGGCTTTTTATTACTTTATTTTTTTTTTTTACTTTTATTTTTACATATTTTGAGACAGGGTTTCTCTGTGTAACTTTTATCTGTCCTGGAATTCACTTTGCATACCAGGATTCCTTTGAAATCACAGAGATCTGTTTATCTCTGCCTCCCGAGTGTTGGGATTAAAAGCGTGTGCCACCACACCCAGCCACATTCTGTCTTTTAAAAACCATTTTATTTTTTTTAAGCCTACGTATATTTTAAAACACATTGTAAATCTTTAGCAGTTTTTTTTTTAATATGAATCTGTCTTTACTGTAAATCTTTCTCTTTTTTGGCCACGAGTTTTTATCTGTTAACTAACAACATTGCTAACAGGAAAGCCATAGCTGTTTTAGGCGTGATCTATCTAAGATGGTGGCGGCTACCTTTTTTGCCAGAACTTAGAGCTGTACTCATGGTCTAAGCTGCCATCCAGAAGCATGCTGCCGGCTTGGAGATGTAGTCACTGTGATCAACAGCCCTGCCAGCCCTCATACACATCAAAAACTTGTTACTTCAGTCAAGTAGTCAAGAGTTAAACTAAGGTCAGGTCGTCAGTCAGTCTGTCCTATGATAAAACTACGAAGACACCAAAGACACACAGAATGAAAACGCACAGAACATAAACAGATCCAGACAAAGGCGCCAGGCAAAAGAATCAAATGGCCGAGGAACACAACAGAGTTTGGTCTACCGACCAACAACAGACGGAGGCCAATGGCCCCCTCACCTCTTGGGGTGTCCCCCAAGGCGGCACTAACAGACAGAAGCCAGTCATGGTAAAAGTCATGGTGGCCCAGAAGGAAGATCATTTATTCCATTCACAGGCCAGCAGCCCCAAGAAATTCTCAAATAGGGTCTCATGTGGACCCGGCTGGCTTCAGATTCAGTAGCTAAGGCTGGGCCTGGAGTGCCTGATCCTCTTCCTCCCAGGTGCTGGCGTTATATGTGTGTACCACTTTGTTTAGCTATAATGTGCATGTGTGTGTGTGTGAGCAGATGTGTGTTGTGTGTGTGGTGTGTGATGCATGTGATATGTGTATGTGGTGTGTGTGTGTGGTGTGATGTGTGTGGTATGTCTGTGTGTGTCTGGGGGTGTGTGTGTGTGTGTGTCCAGCCCGCAGGTCTGATGCCCTGGTCCAGAGGGAGGCAACCATCAAGCCGCTCCTAAGAGCGTTTGGGCGCATTTACTGAAACGGGGGTGGTGGTAGGGTTAGATAGGCCACGCTCCCTTCCCTCCTTTGAGATTACAAAACAGCAGATTTCGGAGTGGGATGTAGACCGTAGCTCGTTCTCAGTGGCTGTCCCCCCGTCCGTACCCGTTTCCCACCCTGGGCCACCTGGAGCTGCAGGCATTTCCTGCAGGAGCAGCCTGCTTCGTGGTGAGGCGCCGTGCTGAGGGACTGCGGCCCCCCAAGTTCTCTTCCCTCCTCCCGTCCCCTTCCCCCTCTCCTCGTCCACTCCTCCCCTTCGCTCAGGCCCTGCTTCAACAAGGGCGGGCAGGCGCTGTCAGGACCAGCGATGCTGACTAGGCAGAGGCTGATAACACCTGTGCTTCAGCTTCCCTGTCTGCACAATGAGGGTGTTCTACCTAAAGGAGTGGCTGTGACTGTGAAAGAAACAAATCTGAATAAGGATTCAGAGCACCACATACTGCCACGGTCATCTTGTCAGCATTGCTAGAGACCAGAGCTCAGAGAAGTCAAGACACTGTCCCAGGGACACACAGCTTTAGGTGTTCATGGAAGGATCTCCAAAGGCATCCAGACTCACCTCTGAGGCCAACCTGCTTGGCTGCTTGGGGAAGAGCAGGACTTTTATTTATTTATTTATTATTTATTTATTTACAGGATGCCAGCAGGATCTGTTTATGGAGAACGACCCTTGTTTGTTTTCTATAACCCTGATAAATACCATGATGAAAAGCTACTTGGGGAGGAAAAGACTTCATTCACCTCACAGTTTATAGTCCTCCGTGATGGGAAGCAAGGGCAGGAACCTGGGGGCAGAGCCTGTGTAAGGATGGAAAATACAGCCTAACTCTCCAATGGCCCCAGGGAGCTAGAAGTTTAAAAATACTAAATTCCTTAAATTCCAGACCCCGTCCTCAGCCAGGAAACAGGGGAAAGGTTGCTTATCTGACTTCCTAAATGGCTTGTGAACCCCCCCCTGCGCCCCAGTGACCTGACCTAACTGCCACTTGTCACCCTCCTAGGAGCCTGTGCAAATGCAGATCTCCAGGGCTATAGGAAACTGATTGGTCTATAAAGCGATGGCTTGGATGGTTTAAATTGATTGGCCCGCACCGTGCGGGCTCTGGATGCTATAAGATGATTTACGATGCACAGGCTTTGTTGTAACCCTGTAAAAGCTGTCTCAATTCTGTACCCAGGGTCCCCAGTCCTCTACCCCCACGTGGCATATGGCTGTGGACCGCAGCGCACTTGGAATATAAAAGACCTCATGCTGTTGCATCAAGACCGCTTTCGTGAGTGATTTGGGGGCCGCCTTTCCTGAGTCAGGGCGTGAGGGTCCACGCTCTGCGGGTCTTCACCTGGAGCACAGGCCTTAGAGGAAATCAGCTTTTGGGCTTGCTCAACCTGCTCTTTTCTTTTTAGATTTATTTTATTTTATAATATGTGTGCATGTGCACTATGTGCGTGCCCAGTGCCCACAGGGGTCAGAAGAGGGCATCGGATACCCTGAAACATGAGCTGCCACGTGGGAGGTGGGAACTGAACCTGTGTCCTCTACAAGGGCCATTAACTGCTGAGCCACAGCACGGTGGACCCTCAGCCCAGGCTGACACGCCCACTCTATCCTAGTCCATGAAGACACTACCCTTGAAGGCCAATCTGACAGGCTTTCTTTTCCTTCCTTTTGTTTTGAGACAGGGTTTCTCTGTGTTACAGCCCTGGCTGTCCTTGAACTCTCGCTCTGTATACCAGGCTGGCCTCGAACTTACAGAGATTCACCTTCTATGTGCTGGGATTAGAGGTGTGTGCCATCCCCCCACTCCCGGTTGATAGAGGCTCCCTCTTCCCCGATGACTCTGGCTCGACAAAACTAATCAGCGCAATGTCAGAAGTGAACTTTTGGTTCTCTTTCCATCGCGTGGATTCGAAGGATGGAACTCAGGTCATCAGGCTTAGTGGCAAGTGCTTTTACTTACTTAGCCGCTTTGAAGGCTCAGCCGTCTCTTTGTTAATTTGGGAGGCGTCTGGGTGCTGGCAGCTCTCAAGCACGCCCTGACAAGTCCTTACTGTCCTCCCTGGGTTCCAATCAGCCTATGGCCATGCATCAGGCAGTGGCCTGCTGCCCCCTACAGGTGATGCTGGGGAAGGCAGGTGCCATTGCCTCCCTCCTGTGGTTGTGTTCTGTTCCCCCTCATGCAAACATCCCTGGATATGGGAGAAGAATGTGGGGGTGTGTGCCAGTATTGCAATAGTTGGGAGACTGCGGCAGGAGGATTGCAGGTTTGTGGCCATCCTGGGATACAAAGCAAGTGCAGGTACAACCACCGTCTGAAATACTGACAGGTAGGGATGGAGCCGTAGCTCAGAGGTAAACAGAGCTTGTAGCTCATGCAGTGGGCCCAGGTTTGGTTCCCAGCGTCCACGTGGCATCTCACAACCGTCGCATCTCCTGTTTAAGGGATACAGTGCCGCCTTCTGACTCCCATGGGCACTGCACACACATGGGGCACATACACACATGCGGACAAAGCACACACACGTAAAGTTACAACGTCTTTAAAAAGCGAAATACAAACTGTGAAAGGGAAGGTCACTAATACACTAATGTCTCCTATGGTGTCCTTCCTTCTTCCTTTTCTCATTCCTCCTCCTCCTCCTCATGTATTTGCAGGCTAGAGACTGAATTTAGGGATTCTTGAATACCAGGCATGCAACTAACTGTACCTCTTAATTATACTCTAAGGCCTTTTGCAAAAAAAAAAAAAACACAAAAAAACAAAAAAAAACAAAGAAAAAAACAATTATTTATTTCTTACTTTTGTGTGAGAGAGACAGAGAGCATGTGGCTGTGTGAGTTGGTTCTACTTACACCATTATATTTGTCTTAGGAACGTAAGTCACGCTGTCACACATGGCATCACCTTCACCAGCTGAGCCACCTGGCTGGCCTCTTCCAAGCCTCTTTCTTTTTAAAACAGGTTCCCATTGTATAGCCCTGGATGTCCTGGAGCTCTCTATGTAGACGAGGCTGGCCTTGAACTCAGTGAGAGTCACCAGCCCTGCCTCCTGAGTGCTGGGATTAAAGGTCTGCGCCACCATACCCCACTCCTTTCTTGCTTTTTGAGACAGCATGCATGCAGGCAGAACACTGTATATATAATGAATAAACCTTTAAAAAAAGAAAGAGCAAACAAAATTAAAAACAAAAGAAAAAGAAACCCCAGGCCTACGCCTCTCACTTTGGTTGTTTTTTGAGACAGGGTCTCACTTTGGAGCTCAGGCTGGCCCAGAACCCCTCCTGCCTCGGCTCTCTCAGCGCTAGGATTATGAGCACGCACCACAAACACGCCCTGCTCCTTCCCCCACCCCCTGCTGAAAATTGCTTTAAATGACTGGACTGTTCTTACAAAACACTCCTGGCGATGCCACACACAGCCCACTTCCTCGTCTGTGGTTCTGGCCTTCACTTAAGAACCCTGTGAGATGCCTGGCCTCTCTGAGCCTGAGGCCACATCAACAGAACAGTTCCTTAATTTGTGCTGCAATTTCTCTTCAGGAGCCCCCTTATGGGTGCTGGGAACTGAGCTGGCTGCTGAACCTTCCTCTCCAGCCCTGACACACACACTTAGAAGAAGAAGAAGGTTGGGTGAGGGGGGGAAGGAACTCATCTAAGCAGAAAACAGGAGAGAGGCTACAGGGGTTCGGGCCGGCTACAAGCACAAAGCTGCAGTAGGAGGAATGATTTCAAGCGATCTATGGCACAATGTGAATATAAATGGTTAGCTTTTGTTTTGTTTATTTTTGAGATAGGGTCTCCTGGTGCAGCCCCTGGCTGGCCTCAGATTCATAGGGTATCTATACACCTCTGCATTCGGAGTGCTGGACTTTAAAGGTGTGCACCACCACACAGGACAGGGCCTCCCTTTGTTACTCCTCTGTGGCCTGGACAGCCTGGTACCCTTGCTTTGCTTCTCCCGTCTCCTCCTGCCCCTCTGAGTTCTAGGATTGCAGGCCTGAACGGCCACAACTGGCTAGTCCTGACATTTTTAAAATTCTATATTATTGGATTTATTTTACTTTTTAAAATGTGCTGTTTTTCCTGTGTGTCTGTATGTGCACCACTTGTGTGCCTATGGATGGTTGTTAGTCAGCATGCAGCCTTCGGAAATCAGCCCAACTCCTCACCCTAGATGAGGACTAGGGCTGTCAGGGCCAGGAGCCCCCACCTGAACCCAGGCTAACGTTAAAAGTCGGGGGGCAACCAGTCACATTCTTGGTGGGCACCGGAGCTCAACATTCGGTTCTCACTAATACCGGCGGACCTCTAAGCACCAAGACCACCTGGGTACAAGGGGTCACCGGAGGAAAGAAATACAGATGGACTACAGAGAGGAAAGTCCACCTTGCTTCAGGTAAAGTCTCACATTCCTTTCTACATGTACCAGACTTCCCATGCCCATACTGGGCCGAGATTTGCTGACAAAATTAAAAGCTCAAATTCATTTTGAGGAAACAGGGGCTAAAGTTTCAGGACCCCAGGGGGGCCAGCTTCAAATATTAACTTTACAATTAGAGGATGAATATAGACTTTTTGAAAAGCCCTCCGGACTACAGGAAGGGATGGACATATGGTTGACACAATTTCCCTTGGCATGGGCCGATACAGGAGGTATGGAACTGGCAACTCGACAGCCGCCACTTATAATACCCTTAAAGCCCACAGCAACCCCTATCTCTATTAAACAATATCCTATGTCCAATGAAGCATACTAGGGGATAAAACTCCATATCAAGAGGCTGTTGGATCAAGGGATCTTAATTCCTTGCCACTCCCCATGGAACACCCTCCTCTTGCCCGTGAAGAAATCAGGAACAGGGGACTATAGGCCAAATCTCAGAGAGATTAACAAACGGGTGGAAAAGATCCACCCCACGGTGCCAAATCCCTATAATTTGCTAAGCACTCTGCTGCCCACTCACCTATGGTATACTGTCTTGGATTTGAAAGATGCCTTTTTCTGCTTAAGACTGAGCCCGCAGAGTCAACCCCTGTTTGCTTTCAAATGGAGGGACCCTGAACTGGGCATTTCAGGACAGCTGACCTGGATGCGCCTACCCCAGGGTTTCAAGAACAGCCCTACCCTTTTTGATGAGGCCCTTCATCAGGATTTGGTGGATTTTCGTACCCGGCATCCATCCTTGGTAATGCTGCAATATGTAGATATCATCCTTCTTGCAGCCACCACCGAGCAGGACTGTAAAGCAGGTACTGGGGCCCTATTGCAGAAACTAGGGGACCTAGGTACAGGGCCTCTGCTAAAAAGGCCCAAAATGCAAGAAGGAAGTCATTTATTGTAGAGAGCTGCGAAGTGCGGCACCTTAAATATGACACTGGCTTCCGCCTTCCACCTCCCTGATGGTGAGTGCTCTCTGGCATAAACAAGCCCTTATTTGGTTAAGCCTGTTCAGCCTGCCTGCTTCCTTGTTAGAGTAGCCTATCTGCAGGGTCCACGTGACTCACTGGGGTTGGTCAGCACAAGGGGATTTAAGCCTGTGCAGGCATTTTCCCGGGGTCAGAAGAAGCATGTTCAAGGTTCCTGATTAAAACTGCATGAAGAAGATCTTCCCGGGGTCACGTCTTCCTTGCTGGTCAAGGGTAGGCGCGTTACAATTTATCTAGGATACGAGCTAATGGATGGACAAAGGTGGTTAACCACTGCCCAGAAAGAGACTATATCCCGCATCCCTGTTCCCAAAAACCAACGTCAGCTAAGGAAATTTCTGGGGACCGCGTGCTTTTGCAGGCTCTGAATCCCAGGGTTCGCAGAAATGGCGGCCCCTCTCTATCCATTAACCAAACAAGATATCCCCTTTGAATGGGTTGAGAAACAGCAGGGAGCCTTTGATGCCATTAAACGAGCCCTGCTGTCCTCACCAGCTCTAGGGTTGCCAGATATCACCAAGCCATTTGAACTTTTTGCTGACGAAAAGCAAGGCTTCGCCAAAGGAGTCCTTACCCAAAAATTAGGGCCATGGAGGAGGCCCATTGCATATTTGTCAAAAAAATTAGATCCAGTAGCGGCAGGATGGGCCCCGTGCCTCCGGATGATAGCGGCTATTGTGGTCCTCATTAAGGACACCACCAAATCTGTGACAGCCATTGCGTGTATTGGAGCCACATGCTATTGAATCCCTCATCTGTCAGCCACCAGACCGATGGCTATCCAATGCCTGCCTAACCCATTACCAGTCCCTGCTCTTAGACGCGGACAGAATTCAGTTTGGGCCAACTGTGGCCCTGAACCTAGCTACTCTATTGCCACTGCCAGAGGGACCCGCGTCCCATGACTGTCAGCAAATCCTTGCAGAAGTGCATGGAACCCGGCCTGATCTAACTGATCAGCCCTTAAAAGATGCGGACTTCACATGGTATACGGATGGTAGTAGCTACTTACAGAATGAGGAAAGACGGGCAGGAGCAGCAGTGACGGATGCAATCCAAGTCACATGGGCTTCCGAGCTTCCTGGAGGTACCTCTGCCCAGCGAGCTGAACTTATTGCCTTGACTCAAGCCCTGCAACTGGCAGCAGGTAAGAAGCTTAATGTTTACACCAATAGCCGATATGCCTTTGCCACTGCCCATATCCATGGAGAGATCTATCGGAGGAGGGGCCTCCTGACATCAGAGGGAAAAGAAATTAAAAATAAAGCTGAAATTTTGGCCCTATTGAAGGCATTATTCCTCCCCAAGAAGCTGAGCATAATGCATTGCCCTGGGCATCAGAAGGGGGACAACTCAGAGGCGAGAGGAAACCGCTTGGCCGATGAAACGGCCAAGCAAGTGGCTCTGGGACCCCAACTGTTAACTGTGACTATATTATCTGAAGGGAAAATAGCCCAGGCACCAGATTGGGACTCCAAGGAAGCAGATCTGGACATTGTTCAGAAGCTGGGGGCAACTTATGACCCCACCAGAAGGCGCTGGATCTACCAAGGAAAGACTGTAATGCCCATAAGATTGGCAAAACTCTTAATAGACCACCTTCACAAGCTGACTCATCTGAGTACCAGAAAGATGAAAGCTTTGCTAGAAAGGCAGGAAACTGACACCTATCTCCCCAATTGCAATACTCTGCTGGAACAGGTACCTACCAACTGCAAGGCCTGTGCCCAAGTTAATCCTGTGAAAACCAAGCTGGACCCCGGAACCAGGCTCCGAGGCCATAGACCTGGTACCCACTGGGAGATAGACTTTGCTGAAATAAAACCCAACATGTATGGCTTTAAATATCTTTTAGTCTCTATAGATACCTTTTCAGGATGGGTTGAAGCTTTCCCTACCAAACATGAAACCGCGAAGATGGTCACCAAAAAGCTCCTGGAAGAAATTTTCCCTAGATACAGGATGCCACAGGTATTGAGATCGGATAATGGGCCTGCCTTTGTCTCCCAGGTAAGTCAGTCGGTGGCCAGATCAATGGGGATTGATTGGAAATTGCATTGCGCTTACAGACCCCAGAGTTCAGGACATGTAAAAAGAATAACAGGACAATAAAGGAGGCTTTATCCAAATTATCGCTTGAGTCTGGCTGTAAAGTTTGGGTACAACTCCTGTCTTTGGCTCTATATCTTGCCAGGAATACACCAGGCCCCCACGGCCTAACGCCCTTTAAAATCCTTTATGGTAGCCCACCACCTGCTGTCACGTTTTCTGATGCTAATCTTGCAAACACTCCCTCCATGCAGGCACATCTCAGGGCCTTACAGCGAGAGGTCTGGAAGCCTCTGGCAAGCCTCTACCAAAAGGGAGGAGAAACTCAGCCACATTCATTCCAGATCAGAAACTGCATTTGGGTACGCAGGCACCAAACTAAGAACCTGGAGCCTTGCTGGAAGGGCCCCTACACTGTACTCCTGACAACTCCCACCATGCTAAAAGACGGGATTGCTGCCTGGATCCACGCATCCTACAACCAGAACATCGGATCCAGGACCAGACCCCATCTAAACCAACATGGAAAGTGCAATACTCTCAAAACCCTCTCAAGATAAGACTTTTACGCTCATAATGCTGATAACAATGTTTCGGGGTATAGCTGGGGCAGATTCTCCCCATACTTCCCGGCATCTGACCTGGCAAATGATTTCCCAGACAGGTGAGGTTGTCTGGTCCACCTCTGGCCTTTATCTACCTGGTACCTGGTGGCCCAGCCTCACTCCTGATTTCTGTCAACTAGCTGCTGGTTTGGACACTTGGGACATTTCTACTTACGGTGCAGACTCCCTTAATAAAAGTTTGCCTAGAACAAAGATAGAGAGCCAGTTTTGGGGTTGCAGCAGTCCTAAGAACCGATGCTTTCTAGCCCAATCGGATTTCTACGTCTGCCCTCAACAGGGTCAACCCAGGGGGGTCAGGATGTGGGGGATATTTTTGCAAAAAAATGGGGATGTGAAACCACTGGGAGTGCTTATTGGAGCCCGAGTTCATCCTGGGATCTAATAACTGTACACTGAAATTACACTTGCCCCCCTTGAGCAGGGGTAACTGCTACCTTACTTCTCCTGCCAATTGGGGAGCTTGGACACGCCAGACAGCCCTTTGTCTCCCTTTAAAAACTGATTTCACCACCCATGGAAAGAGGGACTATACTGTTTGGTTAAAGGGCAAGACATGGGGACTGAGCTGGTACTTACAGGGAGAGGATAAAGGGGTTATCTTTAAAATTCGCTTGGAGATCCAGAACCCTGCCCCTCAAGCTATAGGACCAAACTCTGTGCTCCCCGACCAACGGCCTCCTTCCAGGCCACGGCCCGCCATACCTAAACCATCGCCTCCACCCGAGGACACCACAAATACCCCGGCCCCAATCGCTGGGAACCCCAAAATTACCCAGGGACTCCAATCCCAGGAACAGGGGACCGGCTTTTAAATTTAATCGAGGGAGCCTATAAAGCCCTCAATGCCACACAACCCGATAGAGCCAGAGATTGCTGGCTTTGTCTCCTTTCGAACCCTCCATACTATGAAGCTATAGCTACCCCTGGAAATTATTCAAACCACACACACCCCCCTCAGCAATGTTCGGATACCCCCAGCCACAGTTTAACTCTCCCTGATGTCACAGGGCAAGGACTCTGCTTAGGTACAGACCCCAAGACTCACCAAGACCTATGTAACAAAACTCTGCCAATTACCATAGGTAACTACTATCTCTCAGCTCCCAATGGGACTTACTGGGCATGTATCACAGGGCTGACCCCTTGTGTCTCGGTTCAAATTCTAAATCAGACCACAGATTTTTGTGTTCTAATTGAATTATGGCCTCATATTACCTATCACACCTCAGAGACTATCTTTAAATTTATGAAAATAAACATAAAGTCAAAAGAGAGCCTGTTAGCTTGACCCTGGCCCTTCTGATGGGAACAGGAATAGCGGCAGGTATCAGAACAGGGGCAGCTGCATTGAGCCAGACTAGCTAATATACAACTCTTCATGCAGCCATGGATGCAGATTTAGAAGCCCTTGAAAAATCTGTTAGAGCTCTCAAAGACTGTCTAACCTCATTGTCTGAAGTAGTCCTTCAGAATCGGAGAGGGCTCCATCTGTTATTTTTAAAGGAAGGAGGTCTATGCGCCGCCCTAAAAGAGGAATGTTGTTTTTGTGTAGATCAGACAGGAGTTGTGACTGAGACCCTAGACAAACTACAGGACCGGTTGACAAAAAGACAGAAAGAATTCGAAGCCCGACAAGGGTGGTTTGAGGGGCTTTTTAATTGCTCCCCTTGGTTCATGACCCTGATATCCACCATCATGGGACCACTAATTATTTTCCTTTTAATTCTCATCTTTGGCCCCTGCATTTTAAATAGATTAGTGCAGTCCATGAAAGAGCGCTTGTCAGTGATTCAAACCTTAGTTTTAACCCAGCAATATCAGAGATTAAAACAATTAAAAATTAAAAAACTATAAGCAAAGGGTTTTATTCATTTTATAAAAAGGGGGGATGAAAGACCCCTACCATGCATTTCTCCTGCTTGAGCTGCTTTTGCAAAGGGTCAAGGTGGGGACAAGTACAAGAGGGAACAGAGGGTCCTTGAAGCGTCTACAAGTCAGCAGGACGATATCTGGGAACAAAGGGTCCTTAAAGTGTCTGCAAGTCAACAGAATGATATCCGGGAACAGAGGGTCCTTAAAGCGTCTTATTGTAACCACCAGAGTGCTAAAATAGTCATTAAATTCCTTGTACCCAATCCGAACAAAACTCTGCCCCAGATTGACCCCAACCACTTTATTTGAGTGAACCAATGAAATCCCTGTAATCATGCATTGCATTTGCTTCTGTAAGCCCGATTTTTGCTGCCCAAACCATATATAATTCTCTGAAGTTTTGGCCTCGGCACGCTCAGTCTCCCGAAAGATTGAAGCGCCCACAGGTACCTGTGTGAGCAATAAATATCCTCTTGCGCTTGCATCCAGTGGTCACTGTTTCATCTCTCGGAGAGGGCTCCAAGGATAGGTGGGTCTTTCACCATTTGACACACTTTGGTTAGCAAAAATGGCAACAAACAAGATTTCCCGAGTGATAAGGCATGGCTAGTGCTCTGAGGGACTTTCCTGGATACTGGACTATGGCACCGTTTTTGATGGGCTAGACTTTTGTCTTTATGCCCATTTTGGCAGGTGTTGGGGCCTCTGTGCGGTAAGAGTGGAATGATGCTTTCAACACGATGCCAGTCATACTAAGATCTGGGGCCTAATTCATATATATTGCATTACTCAGGGTACAGATCTGGTAGAAGGAATATATTTAAAAGGGCATTTCATTAGAGTGGCTCACAGACTGTGGTCCAGCTGATACAACCATGGAATTCTGCTGTAGCACAATACATAAAAGATTCAGTTTTTCAAGCTGAAAATCAGAGAAGCGAAGCAGCCAAGCCAGTAGATCTTACCTCTGCCCAGCTGTAATGGCAACCTGTCTCCTCAGAGGCAAAGGACTCTTAATTCCTGTCTCCTCCTCCTTATATTCCTTTCTCTGCCCAGCCCTATCCTCCTGTCTCCATCACCTCATGCTGGGATTAAAGGTGTGTGACCCCAGGTGCTGAGATCACCTTTGAGGGAGCTGTTTCTTCCGGGACTGGATCAATTTCGTGTAGTCTGCGTGGCCTTGAACTAACAGAGTCCTGGGATTAAAGGTGTGTGCCTGGCTTCCGTGTCTAACTAGTATGGCTTCTTTGCTATTTTGATCTCCGGTGGCTTTAATAAATCATAAACAACATATCACCACTGTCTGCCAATGTTAAATCCAAGAATCCTGTAATTGTTCAGTCCATGCAGCTGGATATATCAGCTGGTCTTCAGTATACACCAGAATCCTGGAGAAGTAGACTACAATGCCCGTGAGAGGGAGAGCAGACAAAGAGAGCTGACTGAAGGGACTCTAGCCAGCCCAAGCCTGCAAACATGGTTCTAGTAGGACATGCCTTTCTCCAGTCCCACTGCCTTGCTAAAAATTGCTAGGTTACATGCCTAAATAGCCCCCAAGGTCTATTCCCTAGCCTCTTACTCCTCCTGAGGCTGACTACCAAGGTCCAGCTATCAAAGTATTGGAGTCCATCAATTAGAAGCCCACTTTGGTTACCCTAATTAACATGCCCAATGAAAATTAAACACCTCATCCTAACATGGGGTTTCCTGTTTTGCTATTTGCTTATGTGACATATCTGTCTGCACTCGATATATCTAGAGGCAGTCATTTGTCCCTTTAGGACAAATACACTCTTCCCTTGTCCCCTTCCCCTTCTCTCTTGTCCCCTATCTCAGTTACCACCCCATCCTAGCTCATTCTATCACAGACCTCCCTTTTTTCTCTTCTTAAAAATTACATATGCTGGAGGAGGAGTGGATGGGGGGGTGAGTATATGTACTTGGTATGTAAAATAAGTGAAAAACGTTATTTAAATAAAATTCAAAAATTACACAGCAACGCCATTTGCTGCTGTTTTCACCTGAGTCAGGAAGGAGATCTCTCTACGGAAACAGGTGGTTGGGTGTGGTCTCTGCATAGTCTGGGATCTGAGAGAAAGCCCTCTCCCCATGTGGGGGTCGGCTTCAACATGTCCTTCCCTGTACTTTATATAGGTTGCTAGTAGAAGGTGTGGTCCAGATTCAAGATGATCTTCCCACCTCAAATGGTCTGGAGTAAAAGTGGGCCTTTCCACTTTAAACGGTGTAATTAAGAAAACAGGCATGCCCAGTTGACGTTTAGTTAATTCTAGACAGTCAAGTTGACAACCAAGAATAGCCATCACTTAACATAATCAGTGAGCCGGGTAGAGGCAGCACTAAAGGAGGCAGAAACGGGAGAAACACAAGCTTCAGCATGAGATACATAGGGAGACCCTGTCTCAAAACAAAAACAGTTTAAAGTCATCTGCTACACAGCAAGTCTGAGGCCAGCGTGGCTTCCATTAAAACCCAATCACCAACAAAACAAGACACACACTTGATGACCCAGGTCTCTAGATGCTGAGGAAGAGCCCAGAGAGATCTACACAGCAAATTCGAGGTTAACCAGGCTCACTTAGCATGGCCCTTCTGCTCTCAAACCCACACAAAAGCAGGAGTTATGACCCAGAGAGATGACTCAGCAGGCAAAGGCTCTGGTCTACAAGCCTGCCAGAAACCCGAAGGGTGGAAGAGACCCAATCCTGTAAGATGTCCTCTGACCACATGTCTGGCTCAGCCCTGTGTGTACACACACTTACATACACATATACACATACACATACAGGTAATTTTGTTTGTTTTTTCAAGACAGGGTTTCTCTGTGTAGCTTTGGAGCCTGTCCTGGAACTCACTCTGTAGATCAGGCTGGCCTTGAACTCAGGAATTTTGACGGCTCACAAGGGATGGACAGGGACTCTGGTACTCAGGAGACAGAATACTGAGTGTTACAGCTTGGATGAAAAGATATTCTGGCACTCGGGAGCCAAGGAATCCCACAGTCACAGTAAGCTTAGCAGCTCACAGCCCTGCTTCGGGGAAAGGCTTCCCGGTGTATCAGCTCTGCTCTCGCAGGGGAGGGCTTCCAGTTTCCAGCTTTGCTCAGGGCGGTCTTTGTGTCTCTGCTCAGGCAAATGAGGCAAAAGGTCTCACCCGAACCTCATTCAAGAGAGAACCTCATTCAAGAGATTTGAACCCCATTCAAGAGATTTATTGGGAGGGAAGTATCCAGGATAGTGGCTGCCCTCTGCTAGGGCAGCGGAGGACAGCCGGGGAGTCCGAGTTTATATAGGAATTCTCATGGGGTGGAGTTTTTCCAGGCAGGGGATTGGTCAGATTTCAATCCCGGAGCCTCAGATTGGCTAGATCTCATCCTCAAGGAGTGGTTGGTTTTCTGCACAGCATTAGAGTCAGATTTGGCTCTGGTGTCAGGGCCAAAGTGTGTTTCTTTCACTGGTCCTTGTTAGCCTTTTGGCTCTAATTTTAGGGCCAGGGTGTGTTTCTTTCACTGGCTCTGGTTCCAGGGACAAAGGGTGTTTCTCCAGCACTGGTTTCGGGATCAGGGTACATTTCTTTGGTTCTGGTTGCAGGGACAAAGTGTGCTTCTTTGGTTGGGCTTTTTCCCTTACACCATCTGCCTTTGCCGGGGTTAAAGGCATGCACCACCAACACCCAGCAACAGGTAAATAACTTTTAATGTAATTTTTAAGACTTAACCAAAGCCGGCACCACACGCCTTTAATCCCAGCACTAGGGAGCCAGAGGCAGGCGAATCTCTGTGAGTTTGAGGCCAGCCTGGTCTACAGAGCTACACAGAGAAACCCTGTCTGGAAAAACACAAAAACAAACAGAAAAAGACAACCTAGTTATCTATCTATCTATCTATCTATCTATCTATCTATCTATCTATCTATCTATCTATCTATCTATCTATCTATCTATCTATCTATCTATCTACCTATCTACCTATCTACCTATGTATTTATTTATACATAGTCCTGGCTGTCTTGGAAGTTACTATGTAAAACAAGCTGACCTCGAATTCAGAGATCCTCCTGCCTCTGTCTCTGGAGTGCTGGGTAAACGTAATTTTTCACATTGAAAAAATACAGTAATTAAGACTTTGAATGACACAAAGCTAAAACAGATGGATGCGCAAACAGAAGTTCAGCAAGGCTCTGGACCGGCTAGGCAGTGGGCGGATCCCACGGGAGAGACCGGAAGTGTGCGGAGCTGCAGCTCCGCAGAGCACGCAGACGTCGTCCTAGCCGGCCAATCAGAAGGAGGCGAGGCGGCTGTTGGACGGAAGTGGTTTACAAACAGGAAGTGCGGCGGGGTTCCGGCGCAGCGATGGAGGCGTACGAGCAGGTTCAGAAGGGCCCCTTGCGGCTGAAAGGCGTCGCGGAGCTCGGCGTGACGAAGCGGTGAGGCCCGGAGCCCGCGGTCTGTCTCTGAGGGCCGACCCGGGCTTCGACCCTGCTCACCGGCCCTCTGTCCCCCAGGAGGAAGAAGAAGAAGGACAAAGACAAGGCCAAGCTGCTGGAGGCCATGGGGACGAGCAAGAAGAGCGAGGAGGAGAAGAGGCGCTGCCTGGACAAGCGCACGCCGGCGCAGGCGGCCTTCGAGAAGATGCAGGAGAAGCGGGTGAGCCGGCGGCCGGGGCCCGGGGCTCCCAGGCTCTCCCCGACTCCCGGGCTCTCTCCGACTCCCCATGGTCTGGGCTTGTAGTCATGCTTAATTTAGCCTTCCTGCCTACTTGATGATAGGCGGGGTCACCACTTTCCTTCAGCTGTTTCTCTTAAGTTACCACAAAGGCTACGAAACTGGCTTCAAATGGGTTTTGTTGTTGTTTAGAGGTGCGTGTGTGTTGGATGGACCCAGGCGGGTGTGTGTGTGGGGGGCGTGGGGAGGTTTGTGTGGGGGGTGTATGTGGGTGTGTGTGTTGGATGGCATCAGGCTCTTCTTGCCTTGAACTCCTGCTTCAGCTTCCTGGTTCCTGGAATTAACTTGTGTGACCCACAAGGCCATGCTAGTTATTTGGGGTGTTTTGCTTTATTTTCTTGAGGCACCATTTGTCTATGTAGTCCAGGCTGTCCTCGAACTCACTCTGTAGCTAAGGACGACCTTAGACTTTTTTATCTTCCTGCTTGTTGAGACGACAGGCACTCAACACCTCCTTAAGCTATTCTTTTAGTATTAGAAATCGGGAGGAAGAGGAGGGGTCAGAGTAAGACAGACAGGCTCAGCCTGCCAGGCTGTAGCTCAAAATTAAGCCCAGTGCATGGCTCACATTTTGCACTGTGGGAGGATTGCACCCAGGATCCAGTGCATGCCTCAGCAGAGCCACCCTCTGCCCAGGTCAGTGGCTGGCCTCTGAAGGCAGCCCCTGTCTCCCCAGATGAGGATCTGGAACCCTTCTGTAGCAGAGAGTGCCACTAGCATCTTGTGGGAAAAGACCAGATCACTACTACACTTCTACAGAGAGTGAAGTGATTTCTCCCGTATATCACCAGCCTGGTGCCCCTGTGCACTGGCCCTGGTCAAAGTTCCTGAATCACTTAGGTCTAATTTCCTCATGCATGTGGGCTAGCAGGGCAGGCCTGGGTCTGACGCTGTCTCTGCCACGTCTCAGAGGATAGTGCATAGCTGAGAGGAGGGTTGAAGTCACCCTTGCAGAGGTGTAGTGAGAATTTACTTAACAAGTAACTGCTTCTGTCCCTTGTTACCTGGAGGTCACAGTTAGGGCTGACATTCAGTCACCTGTCAGGGTGAGTAGAGGGTGTGGCCGAGTGATGGCAATGAGGGCAGTTGCCCTGAGGAGGAGGGATGGCTGGTTAGATCTGTCGGGGACAAAGACACAGGTGGAGATGAAGGACGGAAAAGCACTTTGAGCCAGCCAGGAATGGCGGGCCAGTCTGGGCTGTCGGATGAGGCCGTCTTTCAAAAAGCAAAAGCAGCGGCTCTTTGGAGGGCATGGGTGTTCAGGCAGACATCACCACTCAGACACCACATTCTTTGTAATGCAATCCAGTCATCCCACCATGTTTTGTTTGTTTTAGTTTTTTGGGTTTTTCGAGACAGGGTTTCTCTGTGTGACAGATCTGGCTGTCCTGAAACTTGCTTCATAGACCAGACTGGCCTCGACTCACAGAGATCTGCCCGCCCCTGCCTCCCAAGAACTTAGATCAAAGGCGTGAGCCACTGTATTTTCTTAAATCTTATTTATTGTTACTCATGTATGCACTGGAATGCCACGATATATGTGTGGGGGTCAGAGGACAACTTGTGGGAGTCAGTTCACTCTTTCCACCATGTGGGTCCCAGGATCAAACTCAGGTCATCAGGCTTGGTGGCAAGCACCTTTACCCCACTAGTCATCCCACCATCCACAGTCTGTGTCTTAATCCTCAACCCGAAACTCAAGAATTTGTATTCAGAATTGGATTCTTGTTCGGTATTTTTGGCCTGAGGACAACAAGTAGGGGAGGCCCAGGGCAGACCCCAGACAGAGACAGACAAACAGACATGGGTGAAGTGGAATAGGAAGGCCTTTGAACAGATGCTGGAGTCCCTGAGCCATCTGTGCTACATGAAGATCAGACAGAAAAGGATGGCTGGGTGGCAGTGTTCCACACCTTTAATCCCAGCTCTTGTGAGGCAGAAGCAGGTGAATCTCAATGAGAAACCCTATCTCAAAAAAGTAACCAAAATAATCAGACCAAAAAAAAAAAAAAAAAAAAAAAACCGGAAGCGGATTGGACCTCGGGCAAGGAGCTTGTTATTTCAGATAGCAGCCTGTTCTGTTTGCCTGGAAGAGAGAGGTGATTGTGATGAGAGGTACGGCAAGGATGTAGACGAAGGTGATGAGATTGCTAGCCAGCTCCCAGCGTCCTGCCAGAAGACCCCTGTGGGTGGAGGGGTCCGCTGCACACAGAGCAGCAGGTGGAGGCACTCAGGGTCTGCCTCTTCCTCTCTGTTCCCATTTCTGCAGCCTGGTCTTCATCTTCACTTTAAAAAAGGGGGGTGGGGACAAAAAACCATATATATAAACACACACACACATTTTTAGTGTGTATTGGTGTTTGCCTGTATTGTTATTTCTAAGTGTGCCATGTGAGTGAAGAGCTCAAGGAGGCCAGAAGGTGGAGAAGGTCCCCTGGAGCTGGTGTTACAGATGGTTCTGAGCTGCTGTGTGGGTGCTGGGAATTGAACTGGTCCTCTGGAAAACTTGCCAGTGCTTTTAACCACTGAGCATTTGTTCCTGTCTCCGTCTTCATTTTTTAAAAAAATGCAGTGTTGTGTTCATGCACCTGTGCTTGTATGCTCAAGCATGCATCTGTGCCACAATGTATGTGACAATCAGAAGACAACTTGGAGGAGTTGGTTCTTCCCTCCCGCTGTGTGGATCCCAGGGACTGAACTCATAGGCGCTCTTGCCCTGTACCCATTTTGCTGGTCCTTGTCTTAATCTCTGAAGTGGAGTCCTGTGGTCCTCCTGCTTACAGCCTTCCCCGTGTGGGATGAGAGGTGTGTGCCACCATGTCCAACATAGCTGTCTTTCTCTGTTCCTGAAGTAACCAGTAGTGCTTGAACTTCTAGGTGCAGTGTTAAAACATGGCGGGCACCATCTCCATCTAATGAAGGGCGTTGGTTATGTGTTGGGGCTCTAGTCATCCTGTTGTGCTGTAAGACTTGGGACACACTGCCCCTCTGCTGTTTTGCCAGTCCCATCCTATCCGTCTCTGTTAGCCAGTAGTGTCCTCTGGTCTAGCCTGTACTTTGTGAGTCACTTTTTTAGCATCTACAAAGGGGTGAAGACACGGGCTGACTGGCTATTCTTGTGGCCCTCCTGGGCATCCTAACTGATAAGGTGACACAAGCTAGGATCATCTGGAAGGGGAGTTTCTGTGCCTGTCTGCATTTGCCCTGAGGTGGGAAGACCTGCATTATTTCCCATCTTAGGCAGCACCAACCCCTGGGTGTCAGACTTTGATTTTATTTATGTGTACACTGTCTGTCTGTCTGTCCGTGTGTGGTGTTATGCTGCCAAAGGACACTGGAAAAAGGCTTAGGATCCCTGAACCTGGAGTTACAGAAAACTGTGAGCCCAGGGTTTGGGCTTTGAACTGTGTAAGAGCAGAGAAAGCTGAGTGTGGAGCATGCTCACTCCTATTTCTCTAAGCTCACCTGAGCTGCAGCCCCAAGGCTGCCTTCACTCTCCCTCCATGGTGGATCTTGCCCTCGGCCCTCCTCCCTGCGGCGTCTTGCTCCACGCACTCTGCCCGTGGTTTCTTTCCTTCCAGCCCGCTTTCACCATGGCCCAAGGCAGCACAGAGCCATTGCCCAGCTTCTGGCAGGGTCTGCCCATGAGGAATGCTGGGGTCAGGGAGGCTAAGCAGGCACCCCTCCTGAGTGGGGTGTCAGAAGAGGGACAGCTGTGTGGGGCATGGGGACTCATTCCAGTCTCTTCTCTCCCTAGCAAATGGAAAGAATCTTGAAGAAGGCATCCAAAACCCATAAGCAGAGAGTGGAGGTGAGCCCTATACCTGGGGAACCAGAGTTCAGGGCAGTGCAGCTTGGACTTTGAGGCTTGGTGCCTCCCCAGACTCACTTGGGGTGCTTTGAGTCCTGTGATGGAGTATGTGAGATGGTCTGGGCACAGATCGGGGGGCACTGCCCACCTGCTTCACACTGATGTGGCCTCTCTCCACAGGACTTCAACCGACACCTGGACACACTCACTGAGCACTATGACATTCCTAAAGTCAGCTGGACCAAGTGACCGGCCCCGGGCAAAAGACAGACCAGGTTGGCTGTACTGCTCCCTCAGTGTGTCCTAGAATGTTGTACACCCGCCTGGCACATCTGCTGAGCCCAGGCTTGCTGAAACTTGATTAAAGTCAGGCTGTCCTTTCACTGAGTTTGGTTTCTGGGTAGTTGTGAATTGACAGGCTGGGGTCACTTCTGGGTGAGAGCCATGGAAGGAGGGTACCCTTCCCCCATTGCAGCATCCGTCTTCATGTGCACAATGCCAGGATCCGAAGCCCCTGCCTGTGGACCACCACAGAACCTCCCATAGCGCCGCTCCTCGGGCCACCTGGACATCAGACCACATAGCCCACATCCAGCCACAGCCACCTGACGCAAAGGTGGGACACAGGCCTCTGGCAGATAGCCTGTTCCTCAGTCCACCCAGGCTGCCATTGCAGACATTTCTAATCAATCCAGTTCTCAATGATGACACCTGGGACTCTAAGCATATGGCGTACGCATATAGCATTCCAGCTGACTTTAGGAACTGGACACCAAATGGTAGACCAGGGCAAAGCATCTGAGAATCTAGCTGGACCACTTGGAGAACCTGTGCAACACTCTGATGAGAGAAACAGCTTCTGTTGCCATGGATACTGAAAGAGTGCCAGGAATCACTGGCGCTGACGTGTAGAATAAAGCCAGTGCCAGTCATGAAGAGTCTGAGTGTTGTCTATGCATGGGTCCATCACAGGGACACCTTTCCATTCTGCCCCATGAAGAATGCACAGTACCAGACTGCTTCTGGGGCAAGGAAGATGCTTTTGTTTACTGTGTGTGAGTATTATAGAATATGTGTTGTCTCTACATGTTCCTGTCGAGAGGATGGCTGAAGAAGGATTGACTTTCCTTCCACCATGTGGACCTGGAGGTTAGGATCTAACTCAAATTGTGAAAATTACCTGTAAGTTATCTCATAGTTCAGGTGACATATTCATTCCACCTCTGTTCCTGCCTGATGGAGATGTCTTGTGCGGTCTGCATGCCTTGCCTCGAGTGTTTAGGACCATTTTGGATTTGGGAATTTTTCCAGATTTGGGCAGCATACTAATGTGATGAGTAATGAGATGTTGCAGTGATTGTGTCAAGTCTGCACACACCTCATTTCTGTTTCATTTGTACCTTTGTGCATACCCTGTGGTCATTTTTATATGAACTTTTTCATTTTTGAACATAGTATGCAAAATGCACAATCTTTCAAAGAATTTTGTGCATGAGACAGTTTAATGGTGTGAGGTTCAGTTATTTGTTTTTTTCTTTTTTGTTTTGGTGTGTGTGTGGAGGTTGGGGGAGGTTGAAACTGGGTCTCACTGTGCAACCCTAGCTATCGTGAAATACTTTTTGTAGCCCAGGCTATTAGATTCTCCTGCTTCTACTTCTGGAGTGCTAGGATTGAAGGCATGCAGCACCACACCACTTTTTGCTTGTTTTACCTAGGTTCTGTAGCACAGGCTGCAAACCTGCAGTCCTACCGGAGTTGGACAAGATGTCTTAGCAAGTAAAGGCTCTCGCCACCAAGCCTGCAGACCAGAGTTTGAGTCCTGGGATCCACATGGTGGCAGGAGAGAACTGATTTACACATGTCTTCTGACCTTTACGTGCTCACATAACACAATAAATGTTAAATAAGAAGGGAGCGAGTAAGAAAAGGAAAATGGACGTATATGATTGATCCAAATATAAAGTGTGTACATGTATAAAATTGACAAAGGATAAATTAAACTGCATCTTACTGTGTAACCTTGGCTGACCTGGAGCACACAGATCTGCCTGCCTCTGCCTCTCAGTGCTGGGATTGAAGACACACATTACCATGCCTCATTAAAACTACTTTTAAAAATTTATTTTAATTTATGTGTCCATGTTCAGGTGTGTGTACATGAGTGCAGGTGTCCACAGAGGCATCAGATCACCTGGAGCTGGAATTAAAAGGAGTTGTGAAGCACCATGTGTGGGTGCCCGGAACAGAGGTCTCGGTGGGTAGGAGTGAATACTTCTCCAGCCCTAAAATTACTTTTAAAAACTTTTTCAGGAAAAAAAGAAAAATTGGGAAAGGGAACCTGCAAGTAAAGGCTCTTGCAACCAAGCGTGCAGGCCTGCGTGTGATCTCTGAGACCCACATCATGAAAGGAGAACTTACCTCCCTTCGTGTATAGGAACACACAGAGGAACAAGGAAAACAAGGTGTTGAGGTGCTGGTTGGTCTTCCAGGACGTTTAAGAATGACAATTAAAAGAAAATGGGGTAATAAGCCACACTTTGCACTAGGCTTGATGGCTAAATAACACACCTGCTAGTCACCTGGGTTCATTGGGGCAAAATGGGGTGGGGCAGTCATTGACACAGGTGACTACTGATAAGTTTTGATTGCCATGCAGAGACTTACTTCCTTTAGTAGCCACCCTATAGCGAATCGCAGCTGGTAACGGGATATCAGTTTACTAGGCTTGCCGAATGCAAGGCTGATGACCCACAGACGCTTTCTGCGGCTTAGAAAGCAGTCACCTTCCACCGCGCCTCAGGCCCCTCCCACCAGGGGCTCCGCCCGCCGGGACTTACTTCCGGCCCGCTGGAGCTGTGGGTGGAACTCCTGCCACAAACTTCTACTGCGCCTGCGCCGATTCTGCTGCGCATGTGCTCACCCGCAGCTTTCCCCTCGGGCCGGACATAACGGTCCACGCGCTGCTCCATGGGCCGGAAGTGGAGGGGAAGTGTCGCGGGGCGCGCCGGGCCTTGCTGAACGCCGGCAGTTCCTGCCGTTGCCGCCGCCCTCGGCTCTTGCCGAGGCCTTCCAGAGCCGCCATGTCGGCCAGCGCCGTCTACGTACTGGACCTGAAAGGCAAGGTATTGAAGGGCCTCCGCCCTACGCGTTGCCAGGCAACCGCGGGGCCCTCGCCCTGTCGGGACCCACCCTGTTGCTAGGTAACTGGCCGTCCACCCTGCCAGGGCGTCGGGCAGGCGGGGCAGCCTCACTTGCCGGCCCTACCCTGTTGCTAGGAAACGGCCGGTGGTCTTTGCGAGTCCCGCCACACCTCTAGCTAACTTGGTGGGCTGCGGTTGCTAGGTAACCGTCCGCTTTGCCCCTTTCCCCCTGATGCGCCCGGAGCGCCGGGGCACGGGGATTGGCCTTGCCCTGGACCGGAAGCTGAGGACCCTGCGCCCTCGCCTCGCGCGACCCTTGGCCGGAGGCGTGGCGGGGACTGTGTCCTCAGGCCGGCCTCTTCCTCCGCAGAGTGCTCACCTAAGTGCTTCTCCCCGCTTTCAGCTGATGCTTTCAGAGAAGCCAGGCAGCTTGCTACGTCCTGGGCCCCGTGGATGGGCTAAGCACACGGGAAAGCACCGATAAATGAAGGACTGCTGGAGCCGTGTGCTCATAACGGACCAGTAGCCCCAGCTGGGGCACAGGAAGCTTTCCTGATTGGGGAAAAACAAGACTGGCGAGACACGGAGGCCCTGGATAGAAACAGGACCCAGGCCTCTTCCCCAGGGGTATCTGAGGAAGAAAATTTAATTCGTGTGTGATTGTGCGGGTTTGTACATGTGTGTTGAGGGAGGAGACCCTGCTACCGTTATGTGGACTCTTGTTATCAAAGTCAGTCATTGGACTGATTCGGCAAGGCTTCCAGGCCTTTAAACCACACGGATCTGCCTGTCTGTATTTCCCAGCAGCACCCCTTGGTTTTATAAGACAAGGGTTCTCTGTTAGCCCAGGCTTTCTTGAACACACTCTGTAGACTATGACCTCACATAGGCCTGCCTCAGCCTCGGGAGTGCTGGAATTAAAGGTGTACACCACCACAGCCTGCATATGGCTAATTTGTGTTTTTGTGATGCAGAGGCTGTAACCCAATGCCTCAAGTCTGTTCAACACGCACTCTGCCAGGGAGCCACAGTGTGCCCATGGAAAAGCCTTCAGAAGTGGGCTGTCAGTATCCCTCCATCCATTAAGGTGGAAGGCAGGTGACCAGCCTCTTATGTTTGGAAGCTACCAGAACAGGTCCAGCCACAGTAAACAAGCCCAACATTCCCCAGTTGTCGTCCACTCATGAGGAAGAGCTGGGGGTGTGCAGTGAAGAGGCGGAGTGCCCCAGCTCCAGCATGTTCCTTAGTCCCTGAGTGTGTGCCTGCCTGGGATGCCACCCAAGGTCAACAACTGCTGAGCCCCAGATCCGGGCTTCCTCCACAGCCTTCTGGGAACCTGGGTAGGCACAGTGTTCCCTAGGTCTTGTGCCCTGGCCTAGAGGTACAATAGGCTGCTTGTCATAGCGTGCTTGTTCCTTTAGCAAACGCCTCATTGGCGCCCAGCAAGTGTTCCATCCTGGGCTCAAGCTGTAGAGCTAGACTCATGTGTAGATTCCACCCACCCCTGCAGCTGAGATGTGTAGCCATAGACAAACCTGTGGCCTCTCTGAGCTTTGCCTTCCCACCTGGTCCAAAGAGTCTTTTCTGGGTTGTTATAGGTGTGATTCAGGCCTGGCCCTGCACAAGGCACAAAGAGCATGGTATTTAGGCTCCACATGCCTAACAGTTGGGTTGCTTGCCTTCTCTTTGGCAGTCAGAGAAAGTTACAAGAGACTCCAGGCAGAACTGGGCACCTGAGCTGATTGCGAGGAAGTGACCGGTATCCCAGTTGGCATACACACAGCCCACAAACTAATAGTGGCACCTTAGGGCTCCAATGGGAGGAGGCCCCAGGATGGGGTGTAAGCAGGCCTGCCTCTGGAAAGTCCCTCAGAGATGCTTAAGCTCCCTACTTCCTTCCAAAACCAAAACAACCGTATGGTTACGTGCCGGGCTGAGCTGCTGGTTACTGTGGCCACCTTGGTCGAGCAGGAGGTCCTCCAAGAACGCTTCCCCAAACCCCTCAGCCTCCCTGCTTGGCAGTGTAGCCCTGGTGACCCTAGGTCTGGTGAACTCTCTAATTGTCCTTCCTTCTGGGCTCTGAAGATAAAACCCCAGGCTGCCTGTGTGATGTGAGTTCTCATACCCCCAGCCCAGTGCCTTTCTATGCACATGGTCCTGGCTCATCCCACTTCAGCAGGTCCCTGGACAATCTGTCTGCTTCTGCCTTGGGGCCTTTGTACTTGCTCCCATGGAGAGCTGTGTGGCCCGGCTTCAATTCAAGCAGCACCTCCTACAAGAAGCCCCTCTCTCCTGCTTGCCCTGCCTGAGGTCATATTGTAGCCCTCCCACCCTGACCACTCTTCATCTTCCTGTCCATGCAACCTACTGCATCACATGCATGTTTATCTCTGTGTCCCCTTATCCTGGGACATTCCTGAGAACAGATACTCCCAACTCATTCCGTGCTGACTCTAGATGTCCAGAGCAGAGCCTGGCTGTCAGACAGAACTCAGTAAGTGTGCTGTGCTGAGGAGGAAGTGTGGCCATGGGAAAGACAGCATGTCACTTGCTCTGATAGAGAGGACTCTGAAGGACAGAGTGTAGCTTCTATGGGACCAAAGGGCACCCTGGAGGCCATGGGTCTCAGAGGTAAATGGTGTTGCTGCAGGGGCAAATAATAGGAATGCGAGAATCGCCCCACCCCTGGGGACAGGCAACTGCCCCTGAGCTTCCTGATGGGTTTGAACAGGGAGAGGCTGCCCTATCTAGCTTCTTAAAGGTAAATCCTTTTTTGCTTCATGGGAAAGGCCCATGGAGTGGGAGGATGGCAGAGAGGAGCTGTGGCCTCAGTGTCTCACCCGTCCATGCCACACCAGCTCAGAGGGGTTCCTCCCAGGGGTTTCCTAACACTCACCCCCATCTCATCAAGCCCTGTTGAAGGTGGGGCTAGTGGGAAGGTCTCCCCATTATCTATGCACAGGCAGCTGTGACAGTGCAGGGCCCACGTGGTAGCCACCATATGAGGACAGGGTGCAGTCTAGTCCTTGAACACCTGAGCAAGAAAGCAGGCTTAGAGCTGCGGGGTAGCAGCTCCCAGTGAGCACAAGCGGGCCACACAGCACGTGGGAGTGGGAGTGAGGGTGTCACTCAGATCCCGGCCCTGCACTGTAGTCTGTATTTGTAAAAATAAAATCAGAGACAGCAAGCAGAATAGGAGCAGACCCAGCAAAGGGCAGTCCCTCAGCCAGGGCATCAGACCCAGAAGTTCACCCAGTGGGTGCGATGTCCCCTATAAGGCCCACGTGCTTAGGAAAGGAAGGAAGCACTCTTGCTACACTGTCATCACAGCTAGAAGCAACAGAGGCAGAATGTTTTCTGAAATGACAGGTTCTGAGGCAGGTGATGCCTGTACAGCCTGGCAGCTCAGGGGACTGCAGCCCTGCCATACCACCAACCAGCCGTGCTAACGGCAGGCAGTGTGACAAGGTGGCCACTGTCACCCTCACCCACAGCTTCCACATGGCCCTTGCCTTGTAGCCACTCACGTTTCCATCCCATTTCTTCAGGGTCCTCCAGGACACTCGGTGACTCTGAGGGGACAGCCTGCCCTGCCCATCCTCGTGTCTTGAATCTCAGAGTCCCATGTCCTGCAGTCCTGCATTCATGCTCTGTGTCTGCACTCAGCTAACTCTGGGTGGGAATAGTGATTCTTTTTAATTTCCTGTGTGTGTGTGTGAGAGAGAGAGAGAGAGAGAGACAGACAGACAGACAGACAGACAGACAGACAGACAGACAGACAGACAGACAGAGATTGGGTATGTGCACAAGAGTGGAGGTCAGAAGAAATCAGGTCCCCTGAAACTGGAGTTGTGAGTTAACTGATGTGGATGCTGGGAACTGAACCTGGGCCTCTCACCAGCCGTGGACTTCAGCAATGAGCCATTTCTCTAACCCTGGGATTTACTTGATTTTGAGACAGGGTTCCTCTATATAGCCTGGTCGTCCTGGAACTCGCTCTGTAGACCAGGCTGGACTCAAACTCAGAGATCCACCTGCCTCTGCCTCTGCCTCCCAAGTGCTGGGACTAAAGGTGTGCGCCACCAAGGCCCAGCAACCCTGAGATTTTTTGTTCTGTTTTTCTGGCTTTATTTTTGTTTGTTTGTTTGTTTGTTTGGTGTGTGTGTGTGTGTGTGTGTGTGTGTGTGTGTGTGTGTGTGTGTTTGGGGGGTTTTGTTTTGTTTTTGAGACAGGGTTTTTCTGTGTCGCCTTGGCTGTTCTGGAACTCACTTTATAGACCAGTCTTACCTCAAACTCAGAGATCTGCCTGCCTCTGGCCCCACCTAGTGCTGGGATTAAAAGCGTGTGCCACACCACTGCCCAGCTCATGAGATGCCACCTCCCAACAACCCTGGAATTCTTCAAAGACAGGGTCTCACTCGGTCTGGTCTGAAGCTTACTATGTAAACTCATGGGATCCCACTGCCTTTGTCCCCAAGCACTAGGATTAGAAGTGTGTGCCTCTGTGTTTGGTAATTTTCAGCAGGGAAAGTGCTTGCTATGTAACTATAATGGTCTGAGTTCAGATCCCCAGAACCCACATAAATGCCAGGAGGGTGTGGTACCCAGGATCCGGGGATCATGCTGGATAGCTGAGGTGGCAAGCTCTGGGTTCAAGTAAGAGACCCTGTGCAATATGTGAGGTTGAGGAGAACCCCATGTCACCTCCTTCCCTACACACACACACACACACACACACACACACACACACACACACACAAAGATGTTGCCTTGAACTGCCTATAATTCCAGCACTTAGGATTGCCATGAATTTGAGGCTAGCCTGGGCTACACAGTGAAATCATTTCAACAAAGCAAAAGCTACAGGCATCTTTCTTATCAGAGTAGACTGTCCCCAGACACCAAGGTACTGTGCAGAGATGGGAGAGCCCTCAGATTCTGGAGTCCTGGGGTCCCCAGATGCTTTATGCATCTGCTGAAAGTCATGTCCTTGTCTTTGGTCTGGGTATATTTAAAATTTAGGCACTGAAGTGTTCATGTGTGGGCTGGGGGTGGTAGCTCATGCCTGAGTGCTCACCCCAGCACTCAGGAAGAAGCAGCAGGAGGAGCAGGAGTTCAGGGTCATCATTGGCTACATATTGGATTTGAGGCTAGCCTGGCTCATTGGGCCCAGTTCCATTTTCCTTTGAGTGTCCACTGTCACACATAACTTTGTCTCTACCATAACTGTCTCTGGGAGGAGCCACTGTGTCATGTTTAACTCTCGTGTCACTAACTCTACAGTGTGGTTGTTCCCATGTCATGTCCCCTTAGTGATGGGCAGGCAGGAAGACACGTACAGGCCTCGGTGAGGTTCTTCGACCTTGGACTCCTGGTGCTGAGAGACAGCCGAATGCAACAGCAGGTCCGCCTGGAGTGCGCATGGGGCACTCTCCCTTTCTTCAGGACAGCTTTGTCCCCAAGTCCTGTGCCTTCACAAATGGTATCCACCCCTACCCCGTGCACTCAGGAGTGGGTGTCACCCTTCTTTCCTTCCCGATGCAGGTGCTCATCTGCCGGAACTACCGTGGGGACGTGGACATGGCAGAGGTGGAGCACTTTATGCCCATCCTGATGGAGAAGGAAGAGGAGGGCATGCTGTCACCCATCTTGGCCCATGGTGGCGTTCGCTTCATGTGGATTAAGCACAACAACCTGTACCGTATCCCTGTGCTGTGGAGTGGGGGCTTTGGGGGTGACATGCCTGCCCACTGGCACAGGACAGCTGGACAGCCAGAGGTGCAAGGTTAGGGAATGCTAAGTATCCCAGAAGCTGTAGCCCGGGGGAGGGAGGGAGGGAGGGACTTGTGGCAAGAGTGGGGGCCAGCTGTGCCCGAGGATGGCCTTTGGAAGCATGTCATGTTAAACAGGGTAGGTCTTTGTCAGAGGCAGGAGTGCCCGAACGAGGAAAATGGAATAGGAGCAGGGGTGGGGAGTTCTCATGCCCTGCATCCCCAGCCCTTCTTCAGCCTCAAACCAAGCATGCCCACCATGGGTGTGCCCACCACTCGGGGCCTTGGGCAGCCTGTCAGTGGCAGTGGGCACACCAGCTCTGCAGCTGCAGGTCCCCTCAGGGTCAGAAAGTAAATGTGTGTGTGTACCCAACAGGTGGACACAAGTTCTGGCCTTGCAGCTTCTGCCCCGTCTTCCCTCCCAGGCTATCCCAGGCTATGCCCCAGGTTATCTGTGATGATAGGTGCCCCCACCCACCCACCCACACACACACACACACTTAGGTTGGATCCCAGAAATATCTCCATCTCTAGAAACCCTGAGAATAACTTTGGAGAGGAAATAGGTGGCCTGGGACCCGTAAGAGAAAGATGGCTCTCATTTGAAGCCAAACTCTATGAACTATGGCTGTCCAGCTGCAGGAATAGGTGAGATGCTTGTTGGATCAGCAGATAAGTCCCTGTCACCATAGTGTACCTCTGTGTAGCAACAGGGGCATAAGAGGTTTGCACCTACCCCACCCCGCATTGGGGGGCATCCTCTACCACTGCCCCATCCTCTGCTGTGGTTCTCTGGGTTTCGGCTGCCTCTGAATAGAGAGAAGACAGACATGGCACATAGGCAGATGGTGGCTTATAAAGGAAAAGGGGGAAGCCTCGAGTTAGCACGGGGCTTTAATTTTGGTTGGGCATGTTAAGTAGGGCACCCAAAGGGGTCTTTTGATTGCTGGATTTTGATGCTCTGGTAGTCAGCCTCAGGAGGAGGAAGTGACCAAATAAGGTAAAAGATGGTGGCTAGTTTCAGGAATGTAACCTAATGGGGGAAGGGCAAGACCTGCTCGGAGCAGGTTTGCCTGCGTGGGCTGAGTAAAGCCCTTCAGCTCGAAGGAAGATGCTTAGAAGAGGCCTGTGGCTGTCTCCACACTGGGAAGGAAATATTTGCATCCCTCACTGATAGGCATAGGCCCTGTGAGATCTGCCTGCCAATCTCTCATGGCACAGGTTGATTGTGTGTCCCATCCATTTACCCAGGCCATAATCAAGAACAGGCCTCATGTGCATACAAAATAGCAGGATATTTCACAGGAATGCCGGCAGACTTAACTATCTTCCAACCTGTGTTGGCTTCCCTGTGGCCAGACTTCATATGAGCCAGTGGGCAGCTTGCAAGGGTATCTGGAGGGAGTGGCCCTTGCTGCGGTCTGCCCTGGGCTCCCTATCTGGGGGAGTAGATGTGTATAGCACCTCCCTAGGAAAAATATTGCCACAACACAGACACAGACGGTCCTGACCCTGGCTGCTTCCCCACCCAGATGGGCTCTCCCAGTCTTGCTCCCAAACAGCATTCAGAAGCCAACCCATAAGCCTTCCACTTCCTGTGTCCCCTAAGGTCCCACTGCTTACGACATGTCCTTGGTCTGGCTCAGATTTGGGGCTTAGTCCTCCTAATCGTGGGCCCAGTGGACAGCTGGAGTCAGCTGGAGCAGGGAGGTATGGGAGCCGGGGTCTGTGATGTGGTATCCCAGCCCCAGAAGGCTCCTTGACTCTGCCACCATGCAGTGGTTGCCACTTCCAAAAAGAATGCTTGTGTGTCCCTGGTATTCTCCTTCCTCTACAAGGTGGTGCAGGTAAGGCACTCAGCAGTGGGACTTCCTCCTGGGAAGGGCTTTGTGTGAGGGAGTATAGCAAAGTGCACCCGGGTGCTCCCAGGCCAGGAAGCCTCAGCCTCCTTGCAGGTGAGGCCTTTGGCCTTCACTGCATCCCCAAGAGAGTGAACAGGATGGGGAGACATGATGGCCGTGCAAACGTATTGCGGCAGGAGGGTGCATACTGTGACCCAGGCCCTGTGCCTAGACATAGGGGGTTGGGGTCAGGCTGGGCACAGGCTGGGCCTTGGGGACATGTAGGGACATGCAGTGTGATGCTGGTTAGTACACAGCTTTAAAGCATCTTCTGGCTGCTGAGTCCACTGGGATGAAGGCAGCAGAGCTGCGGGCAAACTCTGTTTGCTGCTGGGATTGAGCAGGAGCACCAGGGCTGGGTTTGAGTTTCCATGAGTGCTTCTGGGCGTGGGGACCTCTTCCCTGTCACTGCTGCCTCTTCGGTTCCTCTTAGCTGAGGGCTGAGAATGGAGAAGGGAGCCCACTGGGAGAGCCCCAGTGACTTCCTCCTGAGCAGGCCCGCTGTGAAGAGCCAGGCTCTGCTACCTCTGGTGGGCAGGCGGGGCATGAATGGGGTGCAGTGGTGAGTGGGGATGCAGGGATGTGGGGATGCAGGGATGTGGCTTTTTCTCCTCACGGCTGGCCTTTCCTGCTAGTTCTAACACCCGCCCGGTCTGCTTCAGTGTCACTATGAAGACAGACCTCCTGGTACCCCTCAGGGTCCCCTCTCTAGCCTCCTACCTAACTATTGAAATGGAGATGCTTGTTTACACCCAGATAGCCAACACTTTAGTGGGGTAGGCAGCAGCCTTAACTCAGAGGCAGGGGTGACAGGCACAGGCTGATTTGACTGCTGAGGCCTCAGGCAGCTGTAATGCTGATACAGGGTCATCCCTCCTGGCTGGTACCTGTGGGCCATGTTCAGACCCTTGAGTTCAGGTCCTGTGCCATCACCCATGGGGAGCATCACCCATGGGGAGGGCCAGAGTGGCCCTTGGGTCTGGGCTGAAGCCTGCTCTTCTGCACCCTGCCCAGGTCTTCTCCGAGTATTTTAAGGAGCTGGAGGAGGAGAGCATCCGAGACAACTTTGTCATCATCTATGAACTGCTGGATGAGCTCATGGACTTTGGCTACCCACAGACCACAGACAGCAAGATCCTACAGGAGTGAGTGCATGTGCCCCTAGAACCTCGGCTGTTTTTTAGTTATTCTGAGACAGGGTCCTGGCCCTCCTGTCTCTGCCTCTGGAGTGCTGGGCTGATAGGAGCAGGCCATGTATCCTGCACAATCCTGCCTGCACAAGCAGAGACCAGCAGGTTCCATGCCGTACTTCATCCCCTCAGTGCAGCCTGGGACGCCAGGGAGCCCGAGGAGAGCTGCCTCCCTGCTGCTCTGGTGGGACAGGGTCACTGGGTGGGTGGCCCAAGGCTGACTGCTTGACTCCCGTTCCCCACCCTGCACCAGTGCTCTGCCCCTGGAACTGAGTGGGCGCAGCCCACTCACTAACTCACATTGTGCCCAGGCAGAGGCCACCGTCCTGGAGACACTGCTGTGGGAGTCCCAGTGTTGGGCCTCCCTTCCGTCTTAGCCCCACCCCAGCGCCAAGGCCCAACATTATATGTCACCTCTGAAACTGAGTGGTGGCCCCATAGGTACATCACTCAGGAAGGCCACAAGCTGGAAACAGGGGCCCCTCGTCCCCCGGCCACTGTCACCAATGCTGTGTCCTGGCGTTCGGAGGGCATCAAGTACCGGAAGAACGAAGTGTTCCTGGACGTCATCGAGGCAGTTAACCTCTTGGTAAGCTGCCTTCTCTCTCCCTTTCCCCGTCTTTTCCAGGGTGGGAGTAATGGATGAAACTGGAAGCCAGCAGAGCATGTACTCCTGGGCCTGGGCAGCAGATGGCAGGACATAGCGTCAGCCGTTAGCGGGACCCTGCTCCCTCTGTGCCAGCCTCCCTCCCACTTAGAATCTGTAGGGACAGCATTGTGATGGCTTTGAGGAGACTGAGGTAGGGGGACATCAAGTTCTAAACCTTCCAGGGTCACACTGTCTCAGAAAAAG
This sequence comes from Cricetiscus sungorus, assembly GCA_030556225.1. Taxonomy (NCBI): domain Eukaryota; kingdom Metazoa; phylum Chordata; class Mammalia; order Rodentia; family Cricetidae; genus Cricetiscus; species Cricetiscus sungorus. The sequence goes on from JANBXA010000031.1 coordinate 33,063,057, forward strand.
AAAACTAGAAGGGACACCAAGATGACACAGCAGGTAAAGGGCGTCCCATAAGGCCCGACCGTGTGCATTGCATCCTGCGTCCTGAAGTGGGAAAAGAGAGCATGCTTGCAAGTTGACCTCTGACCTCACACATGTACACTCGTGCATATGCACCTACATGTACACACACACACACACACACACACACACAATAAATAATTACATTTTAAAGAAACACCAGGCCAAGAAGATGGCTCAGTGAGCCAAGTTGCTGCTCAAGCCTAATGACAAGCTCCATCCCCAGAGGCCTCAGAAAGGTGGAAGGCGAGAACACCACAAAGTTGTCTTCAGACCTCCACATGGAGGCCGTGGCACCCTGACAGACACGTATCATTTATCCTCATACACAGTAAAAATAACATAGGTATAGCAGCAGAATGCCCGTGTGCAAGTGTGAGGACGCAGGTTTTGATCCCAGCACACGAGTGGAAGCTGGCTTGGTGCGGGCACTGTCACCCAGCACTGTGGGAGGAGGACAGGAGGCTAGCCCAGCCAAAGAGAGAGCTCAGCTCAGGGAGACCCTGCCTCCAACAGGCCGGGGGACCCAGGGCCATGTAAGGCCAGACTGTCACCAGGAGACTCTGGAGTCTACAGCCACCCCAAAAGACCACACACCCCAAGACTGCTACTTCTCTAGGATACTCAGATCATGGGTGGCTTGTGATTTTGGCTTGTGTGTTCCTTGCTTGGTGTTGGTGTTTGTGGTAGTGGGCACGGACCCCAGGACCTCTGTGCACAGGGTGTATTAGTTACTTGTCTGTCAAAATACCTGACAGGTGCAACTTCAGGGAGGAAGGGTTCGCTCTAAATCACAGCCCATCATGGTTGGGAGGTTTGATGGCAGGAGTGTGGGCAGCTGTCACATAGTATCCATAGTCAGGAAGCAGAGGAAGAAGGCTGTGCCTCCACTGGCTTCCTCTCCTCACTCATCCAGACTGCAGCTTGTGGGAAGGGGCCCTCACATGCTGGGTGGGTGTTCATACCTCAGTTAACCCAATCTAGAAACTCCCAGACTTGCCTCTGCCCAGAGACCAGTCTCCTGGGTGACTCTAGACCTGTCAGGTTAACAATCAAGGATTACCATTACATCATGCAAAAAAATTTTCTGTGTGTGTGTGAGTGTGTCTGTGTGTGTATGTATATGACTGTGTCTGTGTGTGTGTGTCTGCATGTGGGGTGTGTGTATTTGTGTGTGTACTTGTGTGTATATGCTTGCAGCATGTGTGTATGTATAATTTGTGTGTCTGTGTGTGTGTATGTATATGTGTCTGTGTGTGTGTATGAATATGTATGTGTATGTATATGTATGTGTCTGTGTGTGTCTGTGTATGTATGTATATGTGTGTGTCTGTGTGTGTGTATGAATATGTATGTGTATGTATATGTATGTGTCTGTGTGTGTCTGTGTATGTATGTATATGTGTGTGTCTGTGTGTGTGTACGTGTGTGTGTGTGTGTGTATGTATGTGTGTGTCTGTGTGTATGTATTTTTGTGTGCGTGTGTGTATGTATGTGTGTGTGCGTGCGTGCACATGTGTGGGTGGGAGTGTGTGTGTGTGTGTGTGTGCATATGTGTGTGTGTATGCACATGTGTGTGTGTATATGTGCCCACAGAGGCTGGTAAAGGAGTAGGATCCACTGAAGTTGCAGTCACAGGCAGTTGAGTTCTGGGAACCAGGAGCAGGCACTCCACCTCCCAGACGCTGGGGTGACAGGTGTTCCCTACACACACACACACACACACACACACACACACACACACACACACACACGTCCAGCGGGTTTTATTAGGTTTTTGATAGTGTATGCCACTACAACCTATTTCCTTTGGTTTGGTTTGGTTTGGTTTGTATTTATTGTAGTTAGGCTTTTGTAAAAGCCTAACTTTCTGTAGTCCTGGCTGGCCTGGGATTCTCAGGGATTCATTTGCTTTTGCCCCCAAAGTGCTAGGGTTAAAGCTGTGTTTTAACCTGGCCTTGGTTTTGTTTTGTTCTAGTACAAGGTCTATTTAGCTCTGGCTGGCATGGAACTCATGGAAATCTCTGAGCTAAACAAGATGGCTCTGTCTCTTTATTCAAGGCAAACGAATGGAACACGATGCTAATACTGATGCTGATAGCCTTTTTCTCCAGTGAGCCATCCGAGCAGATGGTGAGAAGTCAGAAAGGGGAACAGCCTGGGCTTGGAGCATCTAGCACTAGGTGTACAGAGAGCCCGCATGGAGTAAGACAGACAGCACTACCATCATTGAACTCATAGACATCTGCCTGCCTCAGCCTCCCAAGAGCTGGGACGACAGGAGTGCACCCCTCACCTGCTGGCTGTTCCTCTGTCACTTACACCTCCTCTGTGTATTAGTTGCTTTTCTCCTGATATGGTAAAACACTAAGACCAGGGCACCTTATTAAGAGAGAGTTTATTGGGCTTATGGTTTCTAGAGGGTTAGGGTCCAGCATGGCAGCAAGTGGCAGCATGGTGTGTGGAGCTGGGAGCTGAGCCCTTCAACCACAAGCATGAATCAGTGAACAGCCAGTGGCACAAGGCTTTGAAACCTGAAAGCCCATCCCCAATGATGTATATTCTCCAGCAAGACCACACCTCCTAAGCCTCCAAACAGCACGAACAGGGGAGCATGTTCAGATGTCTGAGGCTGAGGTTCAGACCACTACACCAGACCCTTCCACTTGGAATCTGCCTACATCTTATTCAAAATGGGTTCTGGTAGGGACATCATTAAAACTAATCTGAGATGGTGCCAGGTAGCACCCATCTGTCTTCCCAGTTTTGAAGCCAGTCTGAATTCCATAGTGAGACTTTACCCCACCCCAAAGGGAAGTCCATTTTGAGTGTGTGTGTGTGTGTGTGTGTGTGTGTGTGAGAGAGAGAGAGAGAGAGAGAGAGAGAGAGAGAGAGAGAGAGAGAGAGAGAGAGAGTGTGTGTGTGGTGTGTGTGTGTGTGTGTGAGAGAGAGAGAGAGAGAGAGAGAGAGAGTGTGTGGTGTGTGTGTGTGTGTCTGTGTGTGTGTGTCTGTGTGTGTCTCTCTGTGTGTGCAGGAGTACTATAGTGGAGGTCAGAGGACAATCTTGGGTGTCAGTCCTGAGCCTTCCACCTTGTTTGAGATGGTCCTTTTCTTGTTTATTACTGTGAGCCCCAAAAGTTGCAGGTGCTTACAATAAACATTGGTTTTATGGGGCTTTGGGGCCTTGAACTCAGCTCCTTATGCTTGCATTGCAGGCACTTTATTCACTGAGCCATTTCCCAGCTGCAGTCTCTGTGTTCTGAGCGTTATGTTTAGACCATGTCTACTCACTGAGTTTCTGAACTCAGGGCTGCTGTTTTGCCTTCTTTTCTGCTTCCTGTTCTCTGTCTCCTTCCCCCTCTCCCTCTGGGTCATGGAGACATTGCAGGGTTCTGTTGTTTCTTCCTTGAGCTTCTGCCCTTGTCTCATGGTTATCTTAGGGGTGTCTGCAAAGCACCTAGAGTTGTGTGTTGCATGACATTATTTTGACAAATGGTTGATCACACTCAAGATAGTGCTCCCTTGAGTGCCCCCAGGAGCTGGGAGTTCCCTAAGGCATCCCTGTCATCAGCAGTGCAGTGAGAGTGGACATAAACGCACACTTCTGTGCCCTCACCCACCTTTCCCATCCCGCCCTTTCCACATTGGGCTGCAACTTTGGAAGACACACCGGTGAAGCAACAGCCATGTTTGCGGTATCATTTGCCAGGTAGTGTCTGCTGGTAGCTGATGGCCAGTCTAGGTTTGAGTAGGCTCTCGCTGGTGATGTCGCCAAACACCACAGTCCAGCTGCTGTGTATGTAAAACTAGGCTTGGGTTTCCATCTGCTTAGACAAGTGCCCCCCCCACCTCTGGAAATGGGGCATCACCAGCCTCCATGCTGCAGAACCCTCCCGTCTGCGTCTGGCTCATCTGCTTGTCCTCCTCAGGACAAACACTAGGGAGAAAGTCGGGTCTGCAATTAAGCCAGAGACGTGGATGTCACACTTTACATGGTTCCTGCTGTCCTCAGGTCAGTGCCAATGGCAACGTGCTGCGCAGTGAGATTGTGGGCTCCATTAAGATGCGGGTCTTCCTCTCAGGCATGCCCGAGCTGCGCCTGGGCCTCAACGACAAGGTGCTCTTCGACAACACAGGCCGTGAGTACTCCAGAACAGTTGGGATGCTGGATCAGTCTTGCCCCAGAGAGCTGACTTCAGCTGATCCTGAGTGCGTGCTCACCCAGTGGGAGAGGTTCAAGTGCCAGGTTTAAGAAAATTCTTGGTCAATTGAGGTGGCCCAGCAGGCAAAGATGCTGGCTGCCAAGCCCCGTGACCTTAGTCATCACTTGAGCCCACGTGGTGGAAGGAGAGAGCCAGAGCCTGCAGATCGCCCTGTCCCTGCCACATGGGCACGGCAGCACTCACACCAAGAATTTCACATTGTGCCGGCGTCGGTGGCGCACGCCTTTAATCCCAGCACTCGGGAGGCAGAGGCAGGAGGGTCTTTGTGAGTTCGAGACGAGCCTGGCCTACAGAGCGAGTTCCAGGACAGCCAGAGCTACACAGGGAAACCCTGTCTCGGAAAAAGAAAAAAAAGGAATTTCACATTGCTCAAAAGACCCCAAAGGCTAGTGCTGCAGACCAGTAAATGATCAACATTGACCTAGCAGACCTGGGTGGGAAGATTATGAGTTTGAGGCCATCCTGGACTACAGTGTGAAACTCAAGAGGGTGGCAGAGGCTAAGGTTCTGAGTGCTTAGATACCAGTGAGGCCCAGCCTGCGCCACAGTCAGAGGCCTGGAGTAGAGCCTGGTCCCATCCCCTCGAGTGTGGGCCGTTTCTGTGGTGTGGCTCCCAGTGGCAGACCACAGCACAAGCACTCATGGCTAGGCTTCTGTGCCCCTCGGGACCACAATACCTAGGCCCTAGTTCAGGTTCCTGGGCCCTTGAAGTGGGTGGGACACCACAGTGCCACCCGCAGCCTCTTAGCAAATATCTCCTGACCAGCTGCTGAAGAGTTGGCCTCCAGGACTCCATACTCCATGCTAGTGACAGGCTGAGATGTGGAGGTGGGAGGGTGACAGACGGCTTTCTCGGAACTGGCCTCTTGTGTATGCAAGCAGGGATGTCTTCTGGGTCTGGGGCAGGCTCTGGTCTGCCAGGGTGGTCCTGGCAGTAGGAGGTTGCACAGGGACTCTAGACCCCATGCCAAGTCCCCCCCCCCCGCCCCTGCTGCCCCACACAGGAGGGAAGAGCAAGTCGGTGGAGCTGGAGGATGTGAAGTTTCACCAGTGTGTGCGGCTGTCACGCTTTGAGAATGATCGCACCATCTCCTTCATCCCACCGGACGGAGAGTTCGAACTCATGTCTTACCGCCTCAATACCCATGTGAGTGCCTCCTGGGTAGCAGGCTCCCAGGAGCGCTTGCCGCCAGTTATCACACACCCTCCGGGCACCTTCCAGCCCCAAAGGTGGGAGGAAGGGAGCCTTGACCACTGCTGGACAATGATAGCTGCTCCACCTTCATAGGAACCTAGGGAGGCCGCCCCATCCCGTTCCTGCACACTAGTCTCCGGGAAGAACAGGCCTCCGTTTCCCCTCAGTAAAGTGAGACTGGTGTGAGCGCCTCCTGTCCCCACAGGTGAAGCCTTTGATCTGGATTGAGTCTGTGATTGAGAAGCATTCCCACAGCCGCATCGAGTACATGATCAAGGTGAGTGGGACAGTGGGCAGGCAGCCTGTCACCCGGAGCTGGCCCAGCAGCAGGAACAAGGAGACAGGCCCATCCTGCAGAGACTCACGTGTGAGCTAGAGGGAGGGGCGGGCATCTTGAGGGCCTAGGACAGGAGGGAGAGTCCTGCAGGTGTGGGCGCTGCCAGGTAGGGACCGTGTGGCCTGGTAGTGGCTGGTGGGGGTGGCTAGACTCCCTTCCCTGCACCCTCCAGAGCCTCTGCCTGGGGCCTCCTTGCAGGCCAAGAGCCAGTTCAAGCGACGGTCAACAGCCAACAATGTAGAGATCCACATACCAGTCCCCAACGATGCTGACTCGCCCAAGTTCAAGACTACCGTGGGCAGCGTCAAGTGGGTGCCCGAGAACAGCGAGGTCGTGTGGTCCATCAAGTCCTTCCCGGTGAGCCTAGCATTCACCACACGTCCCCGAACCCCCCCCCCCAAGAGGCCCAGCCCTGCCCCACCTCTGGACACTCTTCTTGGGAGTGGCACCCTGGTCCCAGGAACACAGGCGCAGTTCCTCCCTGCACCCCGGCGGGAGATCCAAACCGGGGACCTTGCCCTTGGCGCCCCAACACAGCCACTACAAAAGGGTTCACACACGGTGGGGACACTGGTGCCATCTCTGTCCTCACCCTCACCCTTGCCCTCGCCTGCGCTGAACTGTAGCATTTCAGAGACTGAGGCCAAGGCCAGCTTCTTTTCTACCCTTTCCCAAGGCGTCCCGAGTACTGCACTCCTGCCTTAGGGCCTTGCATGGAGTCAGGGAGTATAAATAGGAAGGACAGTCAGGCTCAGGGAAGGTGCTGCCCAGTGCCCACTGCCCTGGTGCAGAGTTGACTCAAAAATGTGTTTTCAAGCCAGGGAGTGGTGGCCCAAGCCTTGCTTTAATCCAGCCTCAGGAAGCAGGGGCAGGCGGGTCTCTGAGTTTGAGGTCAGCCTGGGCTACAGAGTGAGTTCAGGGCAGCCAGGACAGTTACACAGAGAAACCCTGTCTGGGGAAGGGAGGGAGGGAGGGAGATAGAAAGGTAGGGAGGGAGAGGGAGGGAGGGAGGGAGGGAGGGAGGGAGGGAGGGAGGGAGGGAGGGAGGGAGGGTTTTCCTGGTTCCTGGTGACACACCTACTCCTTTCCCCTGGCAGACTATAGGGACCACCTGTAAATGGGATCACAGTAATTGTCCTTTTGTGCCAGCCTTCTGTCATGTGGCACAGTGTCCTCAAAGCTCATCACTGACCTGAACATTGAAGTTCTTTTTAAGGCCAGATGATCCTCCCTCCGTGCTGTGGCCCACCCCACCCCGCCCCATTCAGCCGTGTGAGTGTGGTGTTCAGACTTCTCTTCCATGCCCACAAGCAGAATTTCTGAATGGTTTGCAAAAGTAGTTTTAGAGATTTGAGGGTCTGCCATAGTGTTCCGTGTAGAAAGGCACCATGTCACATGCCCCCAGAGGTGCATGAGAGCTCTGGCTTCTTCTTCCATGTTTTTGCTTTTGAGCATGGGTCTTACTGTGTGGCACTGGCTGACCTGAAGTCACTGTGTAGACCAGGCTGGCTCAAGTTCACAGCGATCCACCTGCCTCTGCCTCCCCGTGCTGGACCCACCCATCATCCATTATCCTCACATTTCCTTAGTCTTTATTTATGAACATGGGGTGGCCCAGACCCCCGTTTAATTCACTCACTCACTGGTAATTTCATGTTAGTGTTGATGCCCAAAAATGTTTCTCTGAGCTCTGTCCTGGGTATCACAAAATCTACCATGTGACATGGAATGCCATTTTCTACACATTCTGTTTTCACATGGAAGTTGTTTTGTGCTTTTGTTTTGTGGGGACTTTGTTGGAAACAGGGTCTCTCTGGGTAGTCTCTGGTCTGAAACTCAACTGTGTAGCCCTGACTGATCTAACCATTCAGCCCATGCTAGTCTGAAATTCATCATGTATCCTAGGTTGTCCCAAAAATTACCATGAGGCTGACCTCAGACTCACCATGTGTTGCAGGCTGACCCTGAACTCGCCAGCATCCTCCTGCCTGTGTTTTCTCTTTTCATTTCCTCCTTACCTTGTTGTTGGGTGTCAGGAGTTGGAATGTTATTTTCACTGTCTCCCATGGAGATGTCATGGTGTGTTTACGGCTGGAGCTGATGCAGAGAACCTTGCAGGAGCCAAGGCTCAGCCCTGCTGCATCCAGCCCTGAGCAGGGCCCTACTCACAGCCTGTCTGAGTTCAGGAGACCAAAGGCCATGTTGTCCCAGGTACAGCTAGAGCCAGGATGCCAGGCACAGGGGACAGCCAGGCTTAGGCCTGTTTTCTTCCTGGCCAGGGCAGGGCAAAGATCCCAGCCTGTCCTGACTGGCCATTGATGGGCTCCTGGGAACCTGAGCCCATCCATCGCTCAGTGCCACCCTCTGACCTTTCTGGGTTTATCTTACACCGATTTGAGATGGAGTAGGAGAGGTGGTACAGTGGGACCCCACCCCACAAGCGCGGTATATTCCCAGATTCCCAGGCTCCCTTTTCCACCATGGCCAGTCTGCCCTGTCTGCTTGGCAGTGCCCCTGTCTGTCCCTAGGAGCTGTTGGAGCCAGGAGCCAGCCTGGGAGACAGCTGTTGGTTGTAGGCCAGACAGCTGGGCAGCTGCTAAGTGCCTCCTGCGTTGGCTCCCCAGGGTGGCAAGGAGTACCTGATGCGGGCCCACTTCGGTCTTCCCAGTGTGGAAGCTGAAGACAAGGAGGGCAAGCCCCCCATCAGTGTCAAGTTCGAGATCCCCTATTTCACGACCTCTGGCATCCAGGTATGAGTGTGTCAGGGCTGGCTGCCTGCGACACTTGAGCCCAGGGTCATCGCAGAAACCCCAGATCCCCGCCTTGACACGGGGCCTATTTACTGGGGCCCCTTGGAAAGTGTGTGGTTGAATGACACTTCGTGTTCCTCTGAAAAGCTCGAGGTCACCAAGGGGAAAGCATGCGGACCTCATGCTGTGCTAGGCCTGCCCCCTTGGCCTGCCCCTCGGGTGAGGGTACTGGTGGGGTACGGCACACTCAGGGCCCTTGTGTCCAGGTTCGCTACCTGAAGATCATCGAGAAGAGCGGCTACCAGGCGCTCCCCTGGGTGCGCTACATCACACAGAACGGAGGTGAGTGGCTGCTGGCGGGACCTACACAAGGCTCTTTGGGCTGGGCTTTCTGTGTGGAGCTGAGGGCGGGTGCCCGTGCCCCTGTGTGGAGCTGAGGGCGGGTGCCCGTGCCCCTGTGTGGAGCTGAGGGCGGGTGCCCGTGCCCCTGTGTGGTGCCCACGTTTCTAGATTACCAGCTCCGGACCCAGTGAGGGGCCTCTGCATCCACCCCGCCCACCCAGCCTCAGGACACACCTGCCACATGCATCGAAACCGAAGCTGAAGGGTGCCTCTGGACACACAAAGCACCCTCCTCTCAACCCTGCGAACCCACGCAGAACCCATTCCCTGGCCCCATTGTGATCCAGGGTGGGAAAGAAGGGCCTGCCAGCCTCCCCGGGAACAAGCCAGAAGGAGCCTGGGCTCCTGGTGCCACATGCTGGCCACTCACCACCCTACAGATGCCACCCTCACCCACCAGCAGCGGCTCCTTTTGTTGCCATTTTGTTGAGCATGTTGATGATTGTCATTGTCATTTGTTGCTGTCTATCCTTCTCCATGTGTCCACAGTCACCATGCAGCACTTAGTGAGGGCAGCTGTCCCATTTCCACACTGGTCCATGTCCAGGGCGTCGTCTGGCTGGCTGTGCTTACCGTGCAGCCCTTGGCCACAACAGTGTTTCCCTAAGAGGGTACATGGCCTTAGCCTTTGCCCCTGAGGGTCCCTGGGCAGGCATGGGCTACCGTCACTGTACAGGGCCACCTTGCTCTCCACCCCTGTGTGACAGTTGCATTAAAGTCCATTTGTTACACTTGCTGCCTCTCCTTTCTCTGTGCTGTGGTTCAGGCACCTGGGTGCCCTAGGTTGGGGCAAAGTTGGCCTAGCAGTGAGGGACTAATGGCCTCCCCTGAGTAGCTGGGGCCCTTCTGAAGGACACGGTGTGGATTACCCTCTCTGGGTCTCTAGGCTGCTGTCTCCTGTGGGTGGCAGCCTTTTTTTTGGTGGCCTGAAGTTGGAGACTCCCGCATTCCCCACCTGGACTTTGCCCCAGACTGGTTACCGAGTTACAAGTTTACTGGTCACAAGTTCCAGTGGGCTTGCAAGTTGTGTCCCCATGGTCTGTCAGTGGCCTTTGCCCTCCTGCCTTTCCTTGTCACCACACTCCTACTTGGGACGAGTCACGTGCATTTCACCTCCCATGGCCAAGAATAACCTTCCTAGTGCAACAAGGCCAGCTCCCAGCCTCGGGGTCTAGAGCAGGGCCTGCCAGCTCCTGGAGGCCTCGCAGCCCTGCCTTACCCACCAGTGTCTCTTAGAGCTGTCCACTCCAGACAGTGTCCTGCCACACCCACCAGTGTCTCTGAGGGCTGTCCACTCCAGACAGTGTCCTGCCACACCCACCAGTGTCTCTGAGAACTGTCCACTCCAGACAGTGTCCTGCCACACCCACCAGTGTCTCTGAGGGCTGTCCACTCCAGACAGTGTCCTGCCACACCCACCAGTGTCTCTGAGAACTGTCCACTCCAGACAGTGTCCTGCCACCTGTCGCCCTCCACAGGTCTGCTGCACTGCAGGCTGTGGCTCGGAACATCCTGTTTTAGTGCAGCCACCCAGAACCCACCCACCACTGACCTGCACATGTGGGGGATAGAGATGTTCTGGGTTCCACCCTGTACAGCAATAAGAAGAAATGGCAGCCACAGCAGCAGAGGAGCAGGCTGGGTCATTAGAGAGCACAGAGATCAACCCCAAGCAGGCAGCAAGGCTGAGCACCAGCGTCTCAAAACATACCAGGAAGAAAGCTGGTCTGCAATCTACCAGCCAGAGTAAGAGCCAGTGGCTGGCAAGCGGCCAAGGCTGAGGACGAGTTCAATCTTCAGGACTCCCATGCAAGACAGAGATAATCAACTCCCGAAAGTTGCCCTCTGACCTCCATGAGAGCTGCCACCTCACTCATAATAAAAAGCCCATGCTGTGACTGCAGTACTTTGGAGGTTGAGGAGACGACCATAATACCCTGTCTCACCACATAGCAAGAAGTGGGTGGGGGGCTGGAGAGGTGGCTGTCTCACAGAGGACTCGGGCTCCATCCTGTCACCCACATGGAGGCTCACAACTGTCTGTAACCACAGTTCCCTGTGGGCACAGAGGACGGATGCCCTCTTCTGGCCTTCGAGGGCACTGCATGCACTTGGCACACATGAGGTAAAACACCCATATCCATAGAAATAGAGGTTAGAGACTTATTATTTGCCTGCTTATTTGTGGGTATAGTAGGTATGTATGCATGTGGATGTCCAGAGACGCCAGAAGAGGGTGTTGGGTGGCCCGGGCAACTGGAATTACAGGGGTTGTGAGCCAACATGGGTGCTGGGAACCAAACTCAGGTCCATTGTGAGAACAGCTATGCTCTTAACTACTGAGCCAGCTCTCCAGCCCCATAAAAATAAATCTTAAAACAAAGTTGGCATCTGGCCTCTGGACTCAGACCCCACACTACAAAAATAAATGTTCCCAAAGGACAGACTCTGTGCTTTTTTGCCCTCCTGCCCTGGGACAACAGAGAAGGGGCCAGAAAACAAGGCAGCCTCTAGAACTGTGAAGGCAGACTTCTGTTCTTGAAAATCCATCTTAAAAAAAAAATAGTTCTTACATTTATTTATTCACTCATCTTTAAAGCTAAACTTTGGCAAAGCACAACCTGAGAAAGATGATTAAAAAAAAAAAAAAAAAAAAAAAAAAAAACACCGGGTGTTGGTGGCACACAACTTTAATCCAAGCACTGGGGAGGCAGAGGCAGGCGGATCTCTGTGAGTTCGAGACCAACCTGGTCTACAAGAGCTAGTTCCAGGACAGCTTCCAAAACCACAGAGAAACCCTGTCTCAAAAAAACAAAAACAAAACAAAACAAAAAAAAATTGGGAAAAAAGAATCTTTAAGGCACCAGAGAAAAAATATACACGACCTTCAAAAACCAGACAGACAGGCCATTTCAATTAAGTGGGATAGCCAAGTAACATTTCCAACCACCTTAGGGAAACCCCCAACCCCAGTTACACACTTCAAGTGTCCTCAAAGGCTAAACCACATTCCTCAGACAGTGACATCAAATAGGCAGCCCCGGGGCAGGTACCATCGAGCATGCACAGGGCTCAGGGCTGCAGCCTCAGTACTGCAAAAATAAAATCAGTAAGCACGGCTGGTGTTCAGATGCACTCCCCACATAGGGAACCCCGAGGCACAAAATGATGATGTTGGCATGACCTGAGGCCACTTTTAATAAGAGATCATTTCAGTCATCTCCCTCCCTGCTCAGAAGCCTACCATTGGCTCTCCAGTGCTCACTCTCTGCTCTGCTAGTCCCCTCTGCCCCTGCCCCTCCCATCCTCTGCCCCTGCAACTCAGCCTGCTCTGTTGTCGTCACGTCTTGACATGCATGGCACAAATCATGCCCAACCTTTGTTGTTATCCCAGCTTGGTGTGCGCACACACACACATTTGTCTCTGGTTCCACAGTTGCCTGTGTCCCCAAGGCCTGACTGTCACTGCTCCGTTACACCCTTTGTACACGCAGACTCGTCTGTGGGACTCTTCCGATTATGGCCAGTAGAGGGCACACTTAGGTTAGAATAGCAAGTGGGCTGGGCAGGCTGGGGACCCAGCCGTACAATGAGCTGGATGCTCTAGCTTTGGGTGTGCATGCGTGTGTAAGTGCCACACGAAAGTCTACAAATGGTTGAGCCATCATGTGGGCTCTGGGAACCAAACCCCACCCACAGCAAAGCAGCCAGCACTCTGTTTTTAGGTCTTTGTCAACTTTGAGGCAGGGTTTGCTGGATCTAGCCCAGATTGGCCTCAAAATTTTATATAGCCTAGGATGACCTCCAACTCAGGGCCCTCCTGCCTCCACCTCTGGGCCACCATACCCAGCTTTCCTAGTGCTTGGAGTTGAACCCTGGGCTCCACATAGGCCAGGCAGATGCTCTGCCGAGTGAAATGCAGCCCACCCATGGCTTGTTCTTTTGATCAGGGTACACGAAGCACTCACTACACCTGACTTATCATTTTTGTTTTGTTTCTATTTTTGATTTTTAGAGACAGGGTTTCTCTGTGTGGCCCTGGCTGTCCTGACTCTCTCTGTAGACCAGGCTGGCCTTGAACTCATAGATCTGCCTGCCTCTGACCCTGAGTGCTGGGATTAAAAGCGTGCTCCACCACTGCTGGGCAGGACTTATGTTTTTAAACTGAGATGAAATTCAGGTACCATATAGCTGGTAGTTTATTTTTAATTATTTAGGGCAGCAGCTCCCAACCCTCCTAATGCTGTGACCCGTAAGTACAGTTCCTCATGTTGTGGTGACATCAACCATAACAGTATTCCACTGCAACTTTACTGTTAGGATCATATTTTTTGAGATAGAGGTTTCCCGAAGGGGTCATGATCCACATGTATGTGGGTCCTTGGGGTCCAGACTTTGGTTTTGAAATGAGCAATTCAGTGGCATTCAAAACACTGGCAATATTGTGCAGCTTCTAATCCTACCATATCTCCTACCGTGACCCTCACATGCTTCCCCCAAGTCCTGTAAGCCATTGTTCTGCTACTGTCTGTGTGGGTTAACGTGGTCTGCATGCCTTGTGTCAATGGCGTCCGTCACACACTGTGGGGCCTTACAGTTTTCAGTTTCGCCTTACTGTGGCACAGATAACGCTTCATGCTTTTTGTGGCTGGGTAGTAACATTAGGCAGCTGGACAAGTCTAACTGCTCATCTGCTGTAGGGTGAGTGGATTGCTTCACCTTTGAGATGCTGTGCTCACTCTTCAAACCCTACACACAAAGACCAGTCTGAGCATGAGCCTTTGTTCTTTCAGTGCATTCCCAGCAGCGGGATTCTTTATTCTTTGTAAAAATCCTTGCTCTTGGCACGGTGGGGAGGTGATGTCTTGGAATTTCTTGCAAGGCGCACATGCTTTTTCTGCCACCCAGCATGAACTGCAGCCCCAGCTCAATGTCTGATGGCCACATTCTTCCCTTGCACACTGCCCCACACCACCCAACACCCCATACCCAACATCCATCCTCCACCAACCTGGGTGAGAGGTGCCTGTCTCCCAGATCCTCACTGGTGGGTTCTGGGCAGAGGCTCCACCCCTGAGCCACGCCCAAGCTCAGGCCACCTTGAATGTATGTCCTGATGCTTGCCTGGCACTGCACATGCTCAGATCTGCACGGCCCTTCCTGGGTGCCCTCGACTGTGGCCACTCTCTTTCCTAGAGGAAAGTGTCAGCTCACTAGTCTCAGCTGTAAGATTTCACTTTATTATTTGTTTGTCTGCATGCACATGGGAGCCCACGGGGCCAGGAGACGGCGTCAGATGCCTGCAGCTGGAGTTCCAGGCAGTTGTAGCTGTCCTGCATGGGTGCTGGGTCCTCCATCTGGTCCTCTGCAGTGGTAGCAGCAAGCACCCTTAGCCAGCGAGCCATCCCCACTTCCTCCTGTGACTCTGTCCTTGAACGTCTTCATGTCAGCAGACTTCGCAGTCGCTGTTTTCTAACTAACTGATTTTTTGTTGTTTTGAAACAGAGTTTCTCTGTGTAGCTCTGTAGACCAGGCTGGCCTTGCACTCAGAGATCCGCCTGCCTCTGCCTCCCGAATGCTGGGATTAAAGGTGTGTGTCACCACTGCCTGGCTTACCTGACTGCTTTTGTGCAAAGTTTTACCTTTATCGTTTTCCTGCTTATGTGTGTGCTGTGGACCTCGTTCCTTTTTGTTACTGCATACTATTCCATCATGAATGAGCTCTTGGCCATTAAGCTATTTCAAGCATGCCTGTCTCATAGTGGCAGATGTGTGGCTGGTGTCCAGGAGAGAATGTTTGCATTATAGACGAAATCTGAGCTCAGCCTAATGGATACTGCAGTTTTCCAAGCTGGTACGCCTCCTTCCTTTTCGGCAGTGAGGGAGAATGTTCCAGTTGCTCTGTATCCATGTCAACACTTAGTGATGTCGGGCCCTGTGCAGCCCTGCCAGTGTGACGAGCTCATGCAGGCTCTGTACCCACCGCAGGGCCTGAGAGCAGGGATTCGGTGGGAACTGGCCATGCCTACCACAACAGTTCAGGAGGCCAACAACTACCTTTTCCTCTGGGACCTGGAGTTTTTAATTCACATATTATATGAATTATACATTTTGAATTTCATTCTTATGTTTCCATACATACATGTGATGTTTTGATTATATTAACCCTCCTGTCTCCCTCCAACACCCACTGATTCCCTTACTCTCCCCAACTAGTCCTCCTCCTCCTGCTCCTCCCTCCTCCTCCCCCTCCTGCTCCTCCCCCTCCTGTTCCTCCTCCCCCTCCTGCTCCTCCCTCCTCCTCCTGCTCCTCCCTCCTCCTCCTGCTCCTCCTGCTCCTCCCTCCTCCTCCTGCTGCTCCTCCCTCCTCCTCCCCCTCCTGCTCCTCCCCCTCCTGCTCCTCCTCCTCCTCCTGCTCCTCCCTCCTCCTCCTGCTCCTCCTGCTCCTCCCTCCTCCTCCTGCTCCTCCTCCTCCTGCTGCTCCTCCTCCTGGTGACTCAGTCACTTCCATGACGGCTGCTTACTATAGGAACATGCAAGCTTGTACATAGGTTCACCAGCTCCCAGTGGCTACACCACTGGAGAACAGGTCTCTTACACCACTGGAGAACAGGTCTCTCCCAAGGGGCAGGAGAGGCGAGATGGGTCACTAGTTACAAACACTGGCTATGCAAGCATGCATGCAGGAGTTTTGATCTGAGCATCCATGTAATGAGCTAGGAACCCCACAAACACCTGTAACCCAACACTGGGGGGAGGCAAAAGGGTCAGTGGGATGACATCATTCTCAAAAGACTAATTCAGGAAGAGATTCTGCCTCAAAGGAAGGAGCCAGAGAGTGACAGAGGGTGATGCCTGACACACTTGTGTGGCCTCTGTGTACATGTGGGCGCATGAATCTGAGTACACCCAAATGCCACAATCTCCACACACAGAGAGACCACACCACGCACGCGCACACACGCACACACACGCATGCACACACGCACACGCACGCACGCACGCCGAGCTGGCAGGCCGGCCCTCCAGGTGCATGCCCCACAGAGGCACACTGAGGCCAGGAGCAGAGCAGGAGACAGAGCAGCCCCTTCCTGCAGTTCCAGCTTTGCTCAACCAGCTGTTTCCCACCCCCACCCCCACCCCGAAGCTGCTTCCAAGAGAAACAGGCTGCACCTGGTCAGCTTCCCAGAAGGCCTGGCAGCAGGAGGCGAGCCATGTGAGAGTTCGTGGGAGGTGTGTGATCACATGACCATTGCCCAGTTTACCTGCTGCACAGCCGGGAGGGCTCGAGGGCGCTGGGGCCGAGCGGTCCCGACTGCCACCCTTGCTGGCATCTGAGCCTCCATGCCTTGCCTGGGAAGTGGGCTCAGGAGGGCCTGAACTCTCAGGGTGAGTCTGTGGCGGGATTGGGGGGGATGCATGGGGGGAGCCAGTGGCGCCATGGTCAAGGTCTCCAGACAAGGAAGAAGGCCAGAACTCCACCATGACAGTGTCGTTTCCTGTCCTGGCCCACCCCTGTCGCAGGAAAAGCCATACTTAGGTAGCTGAGAGGGAGCAGTGGAAAGAGCACTTTCTGTGTTAGCATTCAAACCCCAGTTCAGATCCTGGCGCCCATGTGAAAACACGGCTGCGAGTCTGTAACCGCGGCACCGCGCATGTGCAGACCCTACCCTGTGGGTAAGGTGGACAGCAGGGCCATGTGCGCTCCGTCACACGCACACATGCAAATAAAGAACCTTTAAGTGAACCGATGAATGCACAAAGAGATCCATGCATGTAGTTTTGGGGAACACAGGCAAACAAGCCCAGGTTGGCCACAAACTTAGAATGAATCTTCTTGCCTGGTGTCTGAGTACTGGAATTAAAGGTGTATGCCGTCACATGGCTTTATTTTAGTTTAGTTTAGTTTATGTTGAGACAGGGTCTCGTGCAGCCAGGCTGGCCTCCGACATGCTAAGTAGAGGCTGACATGAACTCCAGATCTCCCTCACATCTCAGTGCTGAGGAGACAACTGGGCAACACCACCACATCTGGTTTGTGCTGGGAGTGGAACCCGCTGCTTCCTGCATGCCAGGCAACCAAGCGAGCGCCAACCGAGCTGCGAGCGTGCTAACCATTAAGCTATATCCCTAGCACACAAAAAGTTAATTGAACTTTCCATGACATGCATTTGTAGAATATACTGTTCAGCAGTAAATGTAGTAAGTAGCATTGCCACCTACTTCCAGAACATTCCATTTAACCAAAAGGAAACCTCATCCCATCCCCAAGAACAGTCACACCCAGCCACTCAGCCCCTGGCAGCCCCTGGTCCCCTCTGGTCGCCCCTGGCCTGCTTCCTGTATCAGTTACCTGGCTTCATTTGCATAGTGTGTGCAGGGCAGGAGGGTCACATGCTGGGGCCTTCTGTGCCTGGCTCTGCCACTCAGTGTCTCCTCCTCAGGGTCTGTCCCTGTGACAGTGTGTCACAGCCTTTTCAAGGCTGAGTAATGTTCCACAGTATAGATGGGCTGCATTGTGCTAGTCATGAGCCTGCACGCCACACACACACACACAACACACATCACCCACACAACACAGACACACGCACAAACACAACACACACATACACCACACATACATACATACACACACCACACACATACACCACATACAACACACACATCACGCACAAATACATCACACACATAAACACCACACACACATAAAAACACACACCACGCACACACACATACACCACACAAACACAGACACACACCACACACAAACACACTACACACACACACAAAAACACACACACACCACACACAAACACACTACATACACCACACACACACACACACACACACACACACACACCACACAACTTGTTTGAACATTTATCTTTGTAATTAACTTTTAAATTGCGTCATTTGAGTGTGTATGTGTGCCCCATGCACTCAGGGCCTGTGGCTTGATGGCAAGTGTCTTTACCCAGTAAGCCATGTCACCTGCCCATCCTGGCCATTTTGAAGGCATATAGGTGCCGGGATTTTAAGAAAATGGGATGTTCTTATCCCGAGAAAAGGGTAGCTCAATGTCACTCATGTATGACCTCAATGTTTTGGTGAATTCATAGCAGTAAACTTCCTTTCTGTCTACCCACATATGCAAATGTCCATACATGTACAGGCATACAGCAGAAATATTTATAGGGTGTCATTTATGTATTTGCAATAAGTTTGCAATAAAAACACTTTTTGAACCAGGTGGTGCACACATTTAATCCCAGCACTCAGGAGGCAAAAGCAGGCAGATCTCTGTGAGTTCCAGGCCAGCCTGGTCTATAGAGTGAGTTCCAGGACAGCCAGGGCTACACAGAGAAACCCTGTCTCAAGAACCACCCCTGCCATTAAAAAAGAAAAAGAAAAGAAAAAGACTTTAAAAGAACAGTATTTTGAGCCAGGTGACAGGCCATGTGCCTGTGCTGGGGAGGCTGAGGCAAGAGATATGAGTTCCATGCCAGCTTGGGCAGCAGAACAAGACCCCATATCAAAACCACAACCACATCAATAGCAAAAGAATTGTCCAGAAGTCTGTCTTGGTTGGTGAGGGGAGAGAAAGTCCGATTTCCAGGTGGTGAGATTGCTCAGTGGTAAAGGTGCTTTGCTGCCAGGCCAAGCCTTAGGCTTGGGTTCAGTCCCCAGGGACCCACGTGGTAGAAGAAGGGAGCTGATCTCCCCAAGTTGTGCTCTGACTTCTTCATGTCCACCATGGCACACACACACACACACACACACACACACACACACACACACACACACACCTAACACACACACCTAACACACACACCTAACACACACACCATAGCACACATAACACACACACACACACACCATAGCACACATAACACACACACACACACATCCACACACACAGACACACACAGACACACACCTAACACAGACACACACACACACACACCTAACACACACACCATAGCACACACACACACACACACCATAGCACACACACACACACACCATAGCACACACACACACACACACACCTAACACACACACACCATAGCACACACACACACACACACCATAGCACACATAACACACATACACCTAACACACACACACCATAGCACACACACACACCTAACACACACACACACACCTAACACACACACACACCTAACACACACACACACCATAGCACACATAACACACACACACACACCTAACACACACACACACCTAACACACACACACACACACAACACATACCCCTAGCACACATACACACACCTAATACAGACACACACACACACCATAGCACACATAACACACACACACCTAACACACACACACACACGCACGCACACACACGTGCAATGTCCCTCCTTTAGACAGACATTTTTGTGCTTGCATCCTGCGTGCAGCAGAACCCTGAGGCTGCATGGCCGAGGACATCTGTGTCCCCCAGACCGGAGCTCCTTGAGGGACACAGAGGCTGGAAAGTGGTAAAAATAGAAATGTTCAGAGCGGTAAGACTCCCGGACAGTGCTCTTTCCCAAAACAAGTGCATGCAGATGCCCAGCTGCAGCTGCCTGGGCCCTACCCCTCCCCGTCCTCACAGCCCCTGCCAGGGCCAGGACGGCCTGTCCCCTGAGTGTCCCCAGGTCACAGATAAGGCAGCCAGTGGGCTATCAGCAGGAAGCATCTTAGCAAGCAGGAAACCACGACGTGAGCCAACCGCGCCCGCTCCCGGCTCAGCCTATCCTTGGCCTGATATTTTGGGAGCCGCTATTTAAGCCGGACTCAGCTCCTGCTCTGAGCGGACTGCTCCCCAGAGGAAGGCTCTGTCTCCAAGTCCCTCACAAGCCCGAGGCTGCAGGGACACGGGACCGATCGCACAGACCCTCTCCAGAGACACAATCTCTTCTGTGCAGCTGCTGGGCAACCCAAGCAGGTGGCCTCACCTGTCTGGTTCTGGTTCTTTTTCTTTTCCTTTCATAGCTCTCCTTGGATTCTGTCCTAGCTGGAAAACCAGCTGGGAGGTCAGGGCCTTGTCTGAAGGTTCCAGACCAAACCAGCCTGTGAGGAAGACTCGTGTTCAAGTGAAAACAGGACCCTGAGCTGAAGAGATGGCTCAGCATTTAAGAGCACGGCTACCTTTGGGGGACCTGGGTTCAGTTCCCAGCACCCACATGGCAGCTAACAGCCATCTGTAACTCTAGCTCCAGGGGAGCTGACACGTTCTGTGTATACAGAAGGTATGGATGCAGTGCATATACATGTGCGTGTGCATACACACACACACACACACACACACACTTATAATCTAAAATAAATAAGTAGGGGGTGGAGGATGGTGCAGTCGCCAAGAGCATATGCAGAGCTGAGGTTTTGGTTCCCAGCACCCATGTCAAGGGGCTCTCAACCAGCGTAACGCCAGCTCCTGGGGAGCCCGCGCCTCTGGACTGAAAAGGCACCCGCGCTAATGTGCACAAACCCACATACACGATTGAAAATAAAAAATAGATGAATGAAAATAATGCCCAGGGCCTGGTGCTATGGCTCACTTGGTAGAGTGCTCGCCTAGCAGGCATAAAAGCGTGAATTCCATCCCAGCGTAAACTCAGCATTCCACACACGAGTTCAAAGCAACCCTTAGTTCCATACAGGGTTTGGAGCTAGCCTGACCTACATGGAACTCTGTTTCATAAAAACAGAGCAAAAAGTACAGGTGTGTTGGCTGACAGCTGTTATCTCAAAGTTTAGGAGGCTGAGGCAGGAGGATTGCAAAACATTTGAGACCAGCTTGGGCTACAGGCAGAAACCCTATCTCAAAAAAGAAAGAAACACACCCTAAAGTAAAAAGACAGCAACAAGATGGACCCTCAAAAAAAGGGATTTACTTGCCACTGACCTATACAAACACGATTTAATAAAGTAAATAAACAAATGCTATTTTAAAGTATTCTTTAAAAAGAGAAAAAAATCTAGGCATGGGGCATACACTTTTAATTCTTGTGCACTCAGGAGGCAGAAGCAGGGGGAATCTCTATGACTTCCAGGCCGAAAGGCCACCCAACACAAGATGGAGCAGATCAACAGATTATAAAGACACCGCTGTAATAATTTTCATCTTCCAGAGTTGTAAACGGAGGCCCAGAAAATGAAGGCAGTAGCCCGTGGCCACACAGCAGTGTAGAGGCCCTGGCCGCCACAGCCGGGGCTGGCCACGGCTGCCGCTACATGGCCGGCCGGCCAGAAGCAGGGTTTGGATTTGAACTCAGTTCCCCCTTCACTACTGAGCATGTGGAGCACGCGTCCCATTGCCAGGTTCTTGACAGGCACTTTTCTCCCCAGGCGAGTAAAAGTGAAAAGTAGAAGTGAGACAGGCCCGAGCTTTCTGTGTCTGCACGGCCCCTGCTCAGAGCTGGGGAGAGGTGGGCGAGGGACACCAAGCGTGGCTATGTAAAGTGGCCGCCGGCACCTGCCAGGCCGAGTGCTGAAGCAGGCACTGTGGCCCCCACCCAGGCAGCTGCAGCCACCCAAAGGGAACGGCTGTGCCAGATATAACTGGGACAAACCCCACCCAGAGTGCAGCCCTCAGCCCCTATGCCTGACAAGCCACTTTGAGCCAGTCTTGGTGGTTATTATCCCGGGCCAGGGCTCAGTTTCTGTACCCCAAGAATGGAATGGACTTGGGCTAGAGAGAGCTGCTGCCTAGGATGGGGGCTCCACAAGCAGGAGAACTGGGCCTGCGGCTGCCTCTGGTTAAATATCCTAATGCTCTCAGGGTAGTACTTGGAGAGACCCATCCGCTCTGCCACTGAGCAGAGGCTGAGGGCGTGCACATCATCACACCAGCTTACTGTGGGCCTCCCGGTGCCAGGACAGAAGCACCCATAACCAACTGGGGAAACTGGCCCAGCAAAGCCAGACTGCAGGGCTCCACAGAACAGGGGGTTGGCCTGGCTGCCCACAGCCTTGTCCTTTTCCCGTCCTGTGCTCCTGGAGGGTGAACAGACCCACTTTCTGCAAGCCTCACAATAGACTTCCATCCCAGGGGAAGAGCATTCCTACAGCCAACCCATAGGTGGCGCTCACTGAACCACAAGTCCCCTGCATGATTGCATATCGAGCTCCACATGCCAATGCCAGGCAATGCAGAGGACATTTCACAAGCTGCGGATGATGGCGGGGTGGCTTTTCTGAGAAAGTTACTTTGAGGAGGAAACAGCAAAGAGGTGGAGGGCTGGGGGTTGGGAGGGCTCAGCCTGCACCAAGGAGGCTCCGGGAGGTGGGCATGGTGGCTGGTGCCTGTCACGCCTCACTCAGATTGCTGAGATGAAAGCATGGCTTGAAGTTCAAGGCCAGCCTGGACTGCAGAGTGAGACCTAGTCTGTAACGATCTAATACATGAGCTAGTGAAATGTCTCTGTGCTTAAAAGTGTTTGCTACCATGCCTGGCATCCCAGGACACTACAAAAGAACCAACTCCTGCAAGTTGCCCTCTGATGTCCGCATGTGTTCTGTGTCACATACACACACACACACACACACACACACACACACACACACACACACACACACACACTCACTCACTCACTGATAAATGCAATTAAAAACACACACAAAAAAAAAAAAGAGAGAAAAAAAAGGTGCCAGGCACGGTGGCACACGCCTTTAGTCCCATCATCCAGGAGGCAGAGGCAGAAGCCTGTGGATCTATGTGAGTTTGAGGCCAGCCTGGTCTATAAAGCAAGCTCCAGGACAGCCAGAGCTACATAGAGGATCTACATAGGAAAGAAAGGGGTGGGGGACTGAGTGTGGTGGCTCGCGCCTTCAGCACTTGGGAAACTTGGCATGAGATTGAAGCTAGCCTAGGCTACTCAGAAATGAAGGGTGGGCTGCAGAGCTGGCTCAGTGGTTAAGAGCACTGGCTGCTCTTGCAGGGGACCTGAGTTCAGTTCCCGACACCCACCGGCTCCCAGGATCCAGTGCTTTCTTCTGGCCTCCAGAGGCACCTGCACCTACATGCATACACACCCCGTCCCCGGCCACACGAACACAGTTCAACACAGCCACAAACCTGTGTGCTCTAAGTAGCCACTTTTTGTCCTGTTTGTTCTGTTCACCTACTGGCCACCAAGAGGGCGGGACCTGTCCCGGTCCCCGGCCCTGGCACCCAGGCTCTAGGCTGGCGTCTATAGCCTGACTCAATGGTGTGAGATCTGCACTCCTTCCCTCGTGCTGTTCATCAGCCTAGGGTGGAGGCAGGTCAGTGGCTCATTAGTCTGCTCGGCTGTCCCTTCTGACTTCAGTTTCTTCAGCTGGACAGTTAGACTGGGGTGTGACATTTCCTAGAGGGGTTCCCTGAGATGGCAGAGGGCATGCTTGGGGAAGTCATGGCCAGTGGTCACTGTCACCGCCACAGGATCAGCATTCCCACTGACCTCATAAAAGGTGTTATCTTCCCCCAGACGCCAGGAGAAAGCAGAGCTGGCCATGGTGAGCCCTGAGGTGTTGGCTGTCACCCTGCTGTCTTCTTTCTAAGAACACATGGTATAACATTCTCCCAAAATGGAAAGCATAGGCCAGCTGCTGTCCCTGGGCCCTGGCCCCACGGTCCAGTGCAAGGTTTCTGCTATGTAAAGGTGGCCATGCAAATAGAGGACACACAGACCACGAAAGACCCATTTCCCCTTTGCTACCGCGGGTTCACGACAGCCACCTGCAAGCTTTAGCCTACACTGCCAGTGTACACGGATTTGCAGCAAATGGCCCCCTGGAGGCAGATCTGAGCACTGGGGGCAGCAGGTGGTGGCCATACAGAGGGAGGGCGAGGACTTGGGGCTCCTGACACCCTAACAAATTCAGCTAAAGAAAAACTCTTGTCTACTTGCCATTGTAGTCATTATATATTTGCTGTGCTGGAGAAGGAACCCAGGACCTCAAACATGCTTTGCCAGTGTTCTACATGTGAACCAAACCCAGCCCCTCACTGGAGGATTCTAGGCGGGGCTCCACCCCTGAGCCACGCCCCCAGCCCCTCACTGGGGGATTCTAGGTAGAGCTCCACCCCTGAGCCACACCCCCAGCCCCTCACTGGGGGATTCTAGGCAGGGGCTCCACCCCTGAGCCACGCCCCAGGAACCATTTTCCATATAGTACTGGCCCCAAGCTCTCTGTGTAGTCCAAAAGAACCTTGAACTCAAGATCCTCTGGCCTCAGTTTCCCAAGTACTAGCACGGTAGGCTATGTCTCCATGCACGTTGGAAGACTGGTTTTATGGACACGGAAACCAAGGCTCAGAGAAAGAGACCTGCATACTCAGTGTGCCTCGGTGCCAGACAGGAAGGCAGAGAGAGAGATCAGAGTAAGTGGTAGAATGTTCTCCAGGGAGAGGATGAGGTCAGCCTGGGCTACAGCATGCGATCCTGATTCAAATAAACAATAAAAGGATCAGCGAGATGACTCAGCAGAGGAAGGTGCTGGCCACCAACCCGGATGGCCGTAGTTCTACCGTGGGACACACACACACACACACACACACACACACACACACACACACACTGTAGAAAGAGAACCGATTTCCACGGATTGAATTCTGACCTGAACATGCATGTCATGACATTTGCATGTGCAAGCACACACAGAAACAAATAAACACAAAACTTTTTAGTAAAACAAAAGTAACTGGGTAATGGTGGCACACGTGTCGTCTGAGCAAAGTTGAGGCAGAAGAATTGCTTAAAGTTTGAGACTAGCCTGGGCTATAGACTGAGACCCTGTTTAAAAAAATGTAAAGAATGTTTACCCCAGAAACCCTCTCTGGAGAGCAAAGCCTAGGTGAGTGGAGAGTTCAACCCCACCAAATTTTTCCTCTGAGACCCGAGGTCCCTATAGAACATTGTCCAGGAATCCAAACATCCCTTGACTGAAATTCCCTCCATGACAGGACACTTTCCAGCTGCAGGGACACCCTACTGGAATTCTCACCCCAGGTGGCTCTCAGGGCTAAAGATTCTCACTTGCCAGGCATTTCAGCCTGCACTGGGACTTGCCATCCTGCCTGTGACAGTGAAGTTGCCTCTTGGGAGTCCCTGGGGAACAGGACCCCAGGGGTGCAGTAGCAACTCCTACTGAAGCCTCCTCCAGCCTTTTCAAGAGATGAAGATGAAACCCAGATCATAACAACATGATAGATAGTGAGTGCGGCCCTAGCACAGCAAAGGACACGAGGGAAACTGATGTTTGCGTGGTCTGCCATGTCAGAGTGATGGGGATGGATTTGAGGGATGCCAGCTCCTTAGGATCCAGAACCCTGCAGGCAGCAGCTGCAGAGGCTCCTGGGCCCATCCTGGCTTTGAGGAAAGTCAAACGTGACTCAAGAAGGACTATCATCCTGGGAGTTAACTGCTGGTTCAGGAGGCCTGGAAAAGGCTCAGCCAGTAAAGCGTCTGCCACACAAATAGGGGGCCTGAGCTCAGATCCAGCACTCAAGTGCATGCTGAGCAGAACCCGTAGCCTCCAGTTCAGCAGGAGACAAGAGACCCTGCCTTACTATGTAAGGTGGAGAAGACAGTGACATCGACCCAAAGTGAAGTGACCACACCACACCACACAGACACACACACACACACAGACACACACACACACACACACACACACACACACACACACTCACATACACACACGTGCCAAATAGCTAAGAGAGAAAAAAACCACCAGCAAAATTCCATATTCAGAAAGTTAACTGGAAGAGAGAAAGACAGATGGAGACAGACAGAGAGAGGTACAAAGAGACAGTGAGAAAGCCCAAAACATCAGACCTCAGGAACTCATGGCTAGTATCTTCAGTCAGGGCCTTACTGCGCAGCCCAGGCTGGTCTTGAACTCTCCATCGTCCTGCCTCAGCCTCCCAAGGGCAGGATGGCAGATGTGCATGAAGGCCAGTGTGTCCAGTGTCGTGTCAGCTCAGAGAGCTTCCCCACATCAGCACCAGTGTCACCTTGGGTAGAGCAGCATCCAGCTACACAGACTCTGCAGGGGCTGGACAGAGGGCTCTGTGGGCAGAGCCACTCACTTGCAGCCGAGCCTGGCAGCCTGAGACCCACATGGTGGAAGGAGAAAAACCAACTCCCATAAGTTGTCGCCTGACTGCCACATGCACATTGTGGCACACATGTGCCCCACACATAAACGCAAATAAATAAGTAAATAAACGTAAAACCCAAAACCCTGCCAAGGACGCTGTTTTGTGTCTTTTTGGCAGAATCGTTAGAGCATAGGAAAATCTATGGGAGAAGTGAGTTTAGCTGACAAGGTTAAGAACACTGAGCAGGACATTTGAGTAGGAGACACAGCAGTGTTAAGAACCGCTTTGAGAGCTGAGGGAACAGCTAATGTGAAGGATTCTCCGTGTGTGACCCTGGGTGGACTGGGGCAAGATGGAATCAGGGCAACTAGGGCCAGATCGCAGGGCCTCACGGGTCTCCATGAAGGGTCTGCATATTTGTTTCCAACTCTACCTGTGTGCATGCTTGGTCAGGGCCCTGCACTCCTCATCACTCTGGATATATTTGCTAGGGGGATCAGCTAAGTGAAGATCTGGGTCTTACCTTGGGAGCCTCAAGTCTCCCCCTGGGAGCTCTGCGGTGCCGCCCCGAACGTCCTGGGAAGTGTGAAACCATGCAGACGTGCATGAGTGCACTCTGGAGCTGCCCCTGCGACCGCAAGCCTCACCTCAAGAAAACCAAACTGGCCCGGCACTGGTGAACCACACCTTTAATCCCAGCACTTGGGAGGCAGAGGCAGGTGGATCTCCGTGAGTTCAAGACCAGCCTGATCTACAAGAGCTAGTTCCAGGACAGCCTCCAAAGCTACACAGGGAAACCCTGACTCAAGAAACTGGAAAAAAAAAAAAAACCCAAAAAACAAAAACAACAACAACAACAACAAAAGAAAGAAAGAAAGCAAAAAAGAAAACCAAACTGCCTGTCCGGGGTGTCTTGACTTCGTGCAAGAAAATATCACCATGCTGGAGGAAGGAACTCGAATCTGTGCTCTATGACCCGGTATCAACCATCTGGATTCTCCGTAAACCACAGCTCGAGGCTGTTATCTGCCATCGATGACAGGTGGAGGTGGGGGTGGGGAGCAGGTGGGTTAAGGGTCTAGCTCTTCCCAGAAGTGCCAGCCTGTGTCAACACTGGGTGGCTGGGAAAAATAGCAGACACACACAGTTGGGATACAAGGGGCTTGAACACAGGGGACACCCGCCTGTGCCCAATGCCCGTGGGTCCTGACTCAAAGGGTCGGGGATGGGGACTGCTGTGAAGCCTCCGGGAGAATGAAGTGAGAAGTGGGTCTTCTGGAGTGAGCAGAGCCAGAGCTGCAGGGAGGGGCTGCTGCGTGTGCCGGCCACAGGAGGATCGAAAACACACAGGCAGCCTGAGCAACCCCAATGAGATTGTGTGTGCTGGTGAGATGGCCCCGTGGATACAGGCGATTGTAGCCAAGCCTGATGGCCTGAGCTCTATCCCTGGGAACACACAGTGGAAGGAAAAATAGTACTTACAGTGTCGTCACAGCCTGCATTCACCACCACCACCCCACTAAATTAAAAAAGGTAATGCAAATTTTAAAAAGAGACTATCACAATTGTGTCAGTAATGATGACCGAGCTAGCTGTGCAGGCAGGCTTTGGTTTTTTTATGATTTCACTTATTTCATTATTTGGTGTGTGAGTTCTGGATGAACCTGTGTGTACAGGTGTGTCCACTTGTGGGCACACACACGATGCCTAGTGCCCTGCTCTGCACTCTCTACCACAGCCCCACGAGGCAGGGTCTCACTCTGGAGCTAGACTGGCGACCAGCAAGCCCCAGCCATGCTCCTGCCTGGCCCTGGGAAGACGGGCGCATGGCCACGCCTGCCCTTTTGCATGGCTGTTGCGGGCCGAGCTCAGGTCCTCTTGCTTGCAGTGAACATTTTACCCACACGGCCATCTCCCAAGCCCTAAATATTACTTAGCTTTTGAAACTGGGGCTTAGGCACCTGTGGGTGGGACAGTCAGGAAAGGTCTCTTCTGGAGTTGTCCCTTCCTGAAAAGTTCTTGAACAATGTCCCCAAGTGGGAACTGCTGGCGTGAGGACCCCGGCTACAGTGATGCCCAGGAGGGTCTGCTGCTGGAAGGTCCCCAGAGGGCCATAACAAAGCCAGGCTGTGACCTGCGAGACCCTGGATCCTTCCTGGGTTGCCCTCCAGCAGCTGCCAACAAGCAAGCCAGGCAGGGAGCATGCCAGGTGTCAGGCTGGCAGACAGACAGACAGGAAGTGGCTTCACAGGTAGACAGGTATCAAACGTGGAAACCCCAGGAGGCCCTATGCTGTGGGCGGGGAAGGGCTTGGGTCTGATCCCACATCTAAGAGGCAGTTCCTGGTATCGGCCTGGCTGACAGCCAGGGCTGTGGGAGTCCCCCTCGGGGGTCACATTGTCTCTGTCTGGGTGACTTCAGCTCACTACCTCCCTCCTTCAGCAGCCACAGTGCCCCCTACCAGAGAGCTGGGAGCACCTGAGAGAGAGACAGACAGAGAGAGAGAGAGACAGAGAGAGAGACAGAGAGAGAGACAGAGAGAGAGACAGAGAGAGAGACAGAGAGAGAGGCAGAGAGAGAGAGGCAGAGAGAGAGACAGAGAGAAGACAGACAGAGACAGAGAGAGGAGAGAGAGACAGAGAGACAGAGAGACAGAGACAGAGAGAGAGACAGAGAGCGGCATAAACAGAGACAGAAAGAACTTCTCTGGCTTCAGTTTTGTTTACTAAGATTGCCTTCTTTTGGCCGGGCATTGGTGTCGCTAACCTTTAATTCCAGCACTCCGGAGGCAGAGGCAGGCCAATCTCTGTGAGTTCAAAGCCAGCCTGGTCTACAGAGCAAGTTATAGGACAGGATCCAAAGCTACACAAAGAAACCCTGTCCCGAACAAACAAACAAGCAAACAAAAAAAAATTGCTTTCTTTTGATTTTTTTTGTTTTTTGTTTTTATTTGTGTGTGTGTGTGGGGGGGTGTTCAAGACAGGGTCTCTGTGTAGCCCTGGCTGTCCTAAAACTCCAACTGTATATCAAGCTGACGTCAAACTCAGAGATCCACCTGCCTTTGCCTCCTGCGTGCTGGGATTAAAGGTGGGTGCACCTGACTTTGTTTGCTGGAACTTTCTGTAACACACTCACTACACTAGTGTGGTGTCTAACTTGATGGGTTCTAGAATGTTCTTGCCCAGCCCCACACTGCATTCTAGAACACTTAGACGTTTAGTTTGTCTTCTGTGTCTTGAAAGCGAGACTCATGTAGCTCAGGCCGGCCTCCAGCTTGGTTTGCACTTGAGGATTCCTCCTGAACCTCTTGCCTCCACATCCTGAGAGCTGGGATAGCACGTGAGAACCACAACGCTTGGTTTATGTAGTGCTAAGGATGCAACCCTGGCCTTGCGTGTGCTAGATGGCACTCTGCCAATAGGGCTGCAGCCTGGTGTTCTTTTCCCTTTAACAACATTGCCTTAATTCCTTTGCTGGGCGGAGGCATGCTCATACATACAGACTACTCCCCAACCTGCCTCAGGTCAAGGCCCCTGGGAAGCTCAGCCTTTTCCTATCCAAGGACCTTTGCACAAACAGTTCCCTCTGCCCAGGTCCCCCCTAAAAAACACCTCTCCTCAGTCTGGGGAGGCTGCTCAGTGGGTACAGTAGTTGCCACGCAAACGTGAGGGCCTGAGCTCAGGTCCCCGTCACCCACACAGATGCTGGACAATCAAACAGCCATCCTGTCATCCTTGTGCAGCAGAAAGAAACAATAGATCCTTGGAGCAAGCTGGCAGCAAGAGCAACGGGATCAGAGCTCTGTGTTGGGTGAGACAGCCTGGCTCACCATGTAAGATGGAGAGCAGCTAAGGAAAATGGCTGGCATCACACATACGGTCTGCACATATGCATAATGCATCCTCCAAAACACACACTCAAACACACCACACACCATACAAACAATGCCCCATGGGGCTGGAGAGATGGCTCAGGGATTAATTAAGGTCACTGAATGCTCTTTCAGAGGACTGAGGTTCGATTTCCAGGACCTACATGGTGGCTCAAAACTATTTATAACTCCAGTTCCAGGGGATCCAACACCCATGCCGGCCTCTGCAGGGACCAGGCATGCCTGGTCAAAACACACATCAAATAATAAATAAAATGTAAATGTCCTTTCCATAAAGGCCCCTGGGGTTTCCCCCAAAGAATCTGCCCTGCTGATGTACAGGGACTTGTCACAGAGCAAGTCCTTCTCATTCACAGGGTGTCCTGTGAACACACGTGGTTCAATGATGGGGAGGCCTGGAAGGGTAAGGGAATGGGGGCACAGACACTTCCTATTCCCCAGAGAACACAGCCAAGGGCTGTGGGTACACCTCAGCAGAAAGCCCCTGCCAGGCTGGTGAAGGTCCTGGGTTCTGCCTGAAGCCCCTGGGGAGACAGAAATAAGCTAGGGCAGATTTCTGTGAGTTTGAGGCCAGCCTGGTCTATGTAGTGAGTTCTAGAACAGCCAGGGTCACATAGTGAGACCCTGTCTCAAAAGAAAAGAAAAAACGAGACTTAAAAAAAAAACACAAAAACAAAAACAGAACAAAGGCTTGAGGAATGACTGAGGAAGAAGGCCAGTATCAACCTCTGAACACTCTCACACACTCACACACACACTCACACACACACACTCACACACACTCTCTCTCACTCACACACACTGTCACACTCACACTCACACACTCTCTCACACTCACACACTCACTCACACATTCTCACACACTCACACTCACTCTCACACACTCACACACTCTCACACAACACTCTCACACTTTCACACTCTCACACTCACACACGCTCACACACTCACACGCACACTCACACACACTCACACTCACTCTCACACACTCACACACACACACACGTGTGCACATACATGGTAAATCTGGAGAGCCACCTCCCCAACCTCAGACACACACTGGTGTGCAGGTGCCCAGGTCAAACAAAGCGGGGGCCTTCTGTGCCCTCTGCCCGTGTCTATCTGGCATCTCACTGTCCCCGCACCCTCTTCTTTCTCAACTTCCCCTCTGAACCACTTCCTCCCTGATGCCCATGCTGCGAGCAGGCTGCCAGGCACCCCCTCCAGGGCCTTACTTCACTCTGGACTCACCCCAAGATTGTCCAGAGCAAAGCAGGAATGACACAAGGCAGCCAGTGACTTTGAGAGCTGAGTCCAGCAGGGGCCGGGCTGTCCCTCATATCTCTGGGTGCAGGAAAAACCATGTATCAAATGTAGATAATATGCAGTTAAGTCTGCAATCACAATGAACACCAAAAGGTCACTGTGCGTGCAGAGACATTTAGGCCTGGGGCTGGCATCTCGAACCCTCCGTCACTCTGCCTTCTTTTACTTGGTGCTTCACCATTCATTTCTTTACTTATGTGTGTGCGCGTGTGCAGGACAGCTTGCAAGAGCCAGGGCTCCCATTGCTGCGTGTGTGTTTCGGGCACGCACGCACAGGTCTTCAGGGTCAGTTATCTGAGTCTCATAAAGTCTTCAAGACAGCATTTACCTCCGCACTGTCCACTAAAAGACAGCAAAGCTGGGGTGGCCAGCAGTCTCGGCGGGTAAGGGTGCTTGCCAACCAGCATGGGGGCCTGAGTTTGATCCCTAGGACCCACACAGCAGGTGGGAGAACTTCTCTCACAACTTGTTCCCTGATGTCCACATGCACAGTGACCCATGCACTCCCTCCCCGCAAAATAAGTAAAAATATAATAGTGATTTTTAAAAGGCAGTGAATCTCAGCCAGGCATAGAGCATAAACAAGAACACTCCTTGTCCGGGCAGTGGTGACGCACACCTTTAGTCCCAGCACTAGGGAGGCAGAGGCAGGCAGATCTCTGTGAGTTTGAGACCAGCCTGGTCTACAAGAGCTAGTTCCAGGACAGGCTCCAAAGCCACAGAGAAACCCTGTCTCCAAAACAAAACAAAACAAAAACAAAAAACCAAACCAAAAAAAACAAAAAACCAAAACAACAACAACAACAACAACAACAAAAAAAAACCACTCCTTGTCTGAGAATTAAACATGCTAAATCCAAAGCACTTCCCAAGCACCCTGGGAGAGGATCAGAGAGATCCAGGGACTTGTCTGGGGTCACACAGCAGGGAATGGCAGAGCTGGAACTGAACTCTCTGTGCTCTGGAAGCAGGACTTCCAACAGAATGGACTTTGCCTGAGGAGCTGTCAGGATGGTGCTGGCTGCATAAGCTTAGGACCAAAGTTCTGGTCCCCCAGAACTGGTGTGAAAAAGATAATTGTGACAGCCAGCATCTATAATCCCAGTGTTGGGGACAGGGAGCCAGCGGATTCGGGGAGCTCACTGGCCAGCGGGTCTAGCAGAATCATCAATCTCCAGGCTTAGAAAGAGACCCTGACTCAGAACACACAGGAACAACCTTGGCCCTCCCTGAATTTTATTGATTGACTGTGGCAGGACTGGGTAGCTTCACATTTGCAATCCTCCTGCCTCAGCCTCTTGTGAGGTGACAGGCTTGTGCCATGGAGCCCCACAACTGGCCAGATGGGCAGGACGGAAGCCATCTCTCTCCCTCTGCCAGGTCCCCACACCTCTGTTGATGTGGCAGAAATTCTCTGCGTTTGCCCCTCCCCACCTGCTGAGTCATATCAGGCCAACGGAACACAGCCCTCCGTTCACGTTGCTGCTGATCCTTCGAAACCTCGCCCACCTGTGCCTGGACACTTCCTCCCCCTGAACTGTCGGGGCTTAAATTACTGATCTTTGTGGGTTTGGGGGGAGGTTACTCTGAATTTCACACAACTCACAGTTTTATTTTTTAAGAAATACTTATTTCGTGTGTCTGTTGTAAGGTGGGGTCATTTGTGCCCAGCAGGCATGTGGAGGGCAGAGGGTAACTTGTGGGAGTCATCCTCTCCCCCCCCCCATGGTGGCTCTAGGCAAGTCAGGCTTGGTGGCAAGTACCTTTGGGCCCCTGAGCCATCTCAACTTGGGTCAACAGACTTCACAATTTTAAAAAATACAGTAAGGGTGTTTTAGTGTTCACCATGTCCTGAAAAACCCATCTCTGTATTCCAGAACACTCTCTCTGCCAAAGAAGCCTCATCCCTAGGGCTGGGACCATGGCTGAGTTGGTCAAGCTCCTGCCCTGCCATGCATGCTGCTTGGTTTTTGGTTGACACAAACCAAGACATATCTGGGACAGAGGGAATGTTGTGAAGATATGTCACTGTGATTGGTTTTTATCAAGCTAAATGGCCAATAGGTAGGCAGGATTTTCGGGGCACAGAGAATGCTGGGAAGAAGGACAGGTGAGCCAGACAGACGAGGAACGAGTCGGACACACAAAATGGGATAGAGGTAAAAGCTGTAAGGTAGAATGTAGAATAATAAAAGTATGGGGTAAGTTATAAGAGCTAGTTAGGAAGCCGGGCGTTGGTGGCGGTTTACAGAGTGAGTGCCAGAACAGGCTCAAAAACAAAACAGAGAAACACTGTCTCAAAAAACAAAACAAAACAAACAAAGAGCTAGTTAAGAACAAGCCTAAGCTATTCGGCTGAGCTTTCTTAATTAGTAAGATGTCTCTGTAAGGAAAGAGGGCCAGCCAAAGAAACACACCCTGAGCAGAGCCAAAGAAACACACTTTGTCCCTGAAATCAGAGAAATACTCCCTGGCCCTAAAATTAGAGCCAAAGGGCTAAAAAGACCAGTGAAAGAAACACACTTTGGCCCTAAAACAAGAGCCAAATCTGACTCTAATGCTGTGCAGAAAACCAACCAATTCCTAAGCAGGAGATCTAGCCAGTCTGAGCTCAGGGACCAATCCCCACCCTGGAAAAACTCTGCCCCCTGAGAATCCCTATATAAACCCTGTATCAGTATAGCTTGTGGCTGCCCGGCTGCCCGCTGCCAGTCTCGCAGAGGGCAAACACTCTCCTGGATTCTTCCCTCCCAATAAATCTCTTGAATGAGGTTCGGGTGAGACCTTTTGCCTCATTTGCCTGAGCAGAGACACAGAGACCGCCCTGAGCAAAGCTAGAAAGCGAAGTTGCTACCCTCCACTCTCCAGCAGGAGCTGAAGCTGGAAGCCCTCCCCTGCGGAGCAGAGCTGATACACCGGGAAGCCTTTCCCCGAAGCAGGGCTGTGAGCTGCTAAGCTTACTGTGACTGTGGGATTCCTGGCTCCCGAGTGCCAGAATACCTTTTCCCGAGCTGTAACACTCGGTATCCTGTGGCTCCCGAGTGCCAGACTCCATCCCCGTCCTGTCCCATCTGAGCTCTGCAATGCTCTCGGTTTCCTTGCGGTTATTTGAGAGCCAGCAGGTGGGACAGAAAAAGTCCGACTACAGAGGGAATCTTTTTTTTTGGGGGGGGGGGTCTAAAACAGGGTTTCTCTGTGTGGCTCTGACTGCCCTGGAACTAGCTCTTGTAGACCAAACTGGCCTTGAATTCTAAGAGATCCACTTGCCTCTGCCTCCCAAATTCTGGGATTAAAAGCAAACACCACTACTGCCTGGATACACAGGGACTCTTAATTGAGAAAAAGCCTCCCCAGACTGGCCTGTAGCATCTTTTCTTTGCTTTTTTCTTTTTTCTTTTTTTTCTTTTTTTTTTTTTTTTTCAAGACAGGATTGCTGTCCTGGAAATCATTCTGTAGCCCATGCTGGCCTAGAACTCAGAGATGCACCTGCCTCTGCCTCCCGAGTGCTGAGATTAAAGGTGTGCGCCACCACGCCTGGCTCTGGGGCATTTTCTGTGGATGGTACCAACCCTGGGCATGTGGTCCTGTGTGTATGAGAAAGGGTGAGCCACGAGAAGCCAATAAGCAGCACCCCTCCGCTCCAGCTATAGTTCCTGACCTGACTTCCCTCAGTGAAGGACTTACTTGACGGCCAAACACACCCTTTCCTCCCTAAGTTGCTTTTCACAGGGTTTTATCACAGCAACACAGACCCCAAGTAAGACACCACGTAAGAGGAGGCACTGACTTCAAACTCCCAGCACTCACAGGTGAAGCTGGGCTTTGTGGCCCTGCCTGTAACCCCATGGCTGGAGGAGGCAGGAGAACCCTGGAGCTCACTGGCCAGCCAGCCTGGTCAAACCAAGCTCTGAGTTTAGTAGGAAAATGAATGCAGATGACAGGTCAAACCCTGGCACATATGTGCACACAGGATCCTACACACAAGCACATACACACCAGTGCACACACACACACCCCTTCCCTCCAGCAGTCTCTCTCTCTCTCTCTCTCTCTCTCTCTCTCTCTCTCTCTCTCTCTCTCTCTCTCTCACACACACACACACACACACACGTATACACACACACACTCACACACACACCCCTTCCCCCAGCAGTCTCTCTCTCTCACACACACATGTATACACACACATGTATACACACACACATATACACACACACACACCTTCCCCCCAGCAGTGTCTTTCTCTCACACACACACACATGTATACACACACATATGTATACACACACACACACACACTTTCCCCTCAGCAGTCTCTCTGTCTCTCTCTCTCTCACACACACACACACACGTATACACACACATGTATACACACACACACACACACACACACACACACACACACCCCTTCCCCTCAGCAGTCTCTCCCCTCTCCGTCCCTGTCAACTCTTCCCTTTATTTGCTTCCCGTCTCCATGGATTGGCCTGTCATGAGCGTCCAGTGTGACTGGATCACGTATGTGAGACCTTTTGTGCACGCCTCTCTCACTCACAGTCTCGAACTTTAGTTTCCCCCACGTTGCAGTCTGTTGGTCCCACCTCTCATTTCCAGCTGGATGACACAGCTCGCCTCCACTTATGAGGAGACGTCCTCCTGAAAACACTCTTCATGAGCTGAAGTACAGAATTGCTCAGCACACCTTTGTTGCCAGGCAGTAAGGGGTCTCTCCTTACATAGGCCTTGTTTACACGGCACCCTGCGGCGAGCAGGCTGTCTGTTGCCCTGGTGATGCCTGGGAACTGTTTCCACCACTCGGCCCCCCCGCATCTCAGAAGAGGGCCTGTCTGCACCCTGCAAAGACCCAAGCTCCAAGTCTGGGAGTGACTTAAAGGTGGACGCAACGATCCAACCAGTGTCAAGTCAGGACCTTTGCATCCTGGTGCAGGAGACTGATAGTCAGGAGTCCTCTGTACACGTATGTGCTCCTAGACATGGGCATGTGGGGCATGTACAAGTGAGTGTTCACGGGTGTGATTGTGCTTGCCCTTGCATGCATGAGTGTAAAGGTGTGTGCTCCTGGGCATGGTCATATGTGGGGATGTGTGTGCAAGTGTTCGTGATCGTGCTTATTTGAGTGTGATGTACATGTGTGGGCGTGCACATGTGAATGCAATGTGTGTGTGTGTGTGTGTGTGTGTGTGTGTGTGTGTGTGTGTGTGTGTACCTGGAAGTCAGGGATTGACTTTGGGTGTCTTGCTTGATTGTTCTCGATACAAGGTATCACAGTATAACCCTGGCTGGCATAGAACTCACAGAGATCTCTATCACATTTGAGACAGGGTCTCCTGGACCCTGGAGCTCACAGATTCAACTAGACTGGCTGGTCAGGAAGGCTCAGGAGCCCTATATCAACCTCCCCATATCTGACATGTCTAATACCTGTTATCTCTAGTTAATTTTTGCATGATTGCTGGGGGATTCGAACTCAAGTCCTCTGCTTGCACATTTGAGACACAGGCTCCACCACATCTTGGAACAAACACACCTCCCCAGCACTCCCAAACCCCATACACAATAAATAAATGCAGCTATTTATCTATTTATTTATTTTGGTTTTTCAAGACAGTTTCTCTGTGTATCCCTGGCTGTCCTGGAACTCTGTAGACCAGGCTGGCCTCAAACTCACGGAGATCCACCTGTCTCAGTCTCCCTGTGCTGGGATTAAAGGTGTGCGTCTGCACCACCCAGCTCTAACTTTATATTTTGCATTATTCATGTTCATGGGTGTTCTGCCTATGTATGTGTCTGCACTATGTGCATGCCTGGTGCCCTCAGGAGCCAGAAGGGGGCGCTGGACACCATAGAGCTGGAGTTAGAGACAGTTCTGAGCCATTGTGGGTGCTGGGACCCAAACCCAGGCTCTCTGGAAGAGCAGCCCAACAGCCTGATGGCTCATAACCCCTGAGCCATCTCTCAAGTCATTAATTTTTGTTTTAGTAAACAAATTTAAAGCAAAGACAGGCATGGTGACACACGCCTTTATTCCCAGAACTTGGAGTCAGAGTTGAGTTCCAGGCAGCCTGATCTCCACAGTGAGTTTCAGGTAGCCTATCTCAAACAATAACAACAATAAAAAACAAAAATAAAACAAATCTAGGACCCAAATTACAATCTTGATGTCTTTGACCCATGTTCTTTCCCTCTATAGCGAGCTTGGTTTTTTTGTGTGGTGTATGTACATTATTCAGGTGTATGCACATGTGTGTGTTGTGGGGGCCAGAGATCAACGTTGGGTTCCACCTTGTTTTTAGACAGGATCTGGAGCATGCTAGCTATCCAGGTGGGCCTGCCAGTGAGCACCGGAATCCTTCTGCACCCCCCCCCCCCAGCGCTGGGCGTGCGCACACGCACACGCGCGCACGAGCACAAGAGCACACATACACATTCGCGCACACATGCACACACACGCACAAGCACACGCACTCGCGCGCACACACGTGTAAATTTGACATAGACTCTGGGATTCAAAGTGAGGTCCTCTCAGCTGTGAAATAGGTGTTGAACACACTGGGCCGTGTCCCCAGCCCAATACGTTCTTTGCTTTTCTGGTCACAAAACCCAATTCAGCTTCCAAACCTCCCCTGGCTCTCAGCTCCACAGTTCCCGGGCGGCGGGCGGGGAGAGGGTGCTCAGCGGCTCACCCCTTCTCCCGAGAGCAGGGAGCTCGGGGTGCTGCTGCTAGCTTCCAGGACTCTGAGTCAGCGCGGCTTTAAATGTTTTGCTCCGAAAACAGTCGGAAAACCTTCAAACGGGAGTAAAAAGGAACCTGTGTTTAGCGTCCGTCGGCACCGGGAATCAGCGCAGGGCTGGCAGCATGCCGGCTGGTGCGGGCCGAGCAAGTGTGCACTGGCGGTCAAATTCAAAAATACCGCTCCGGGACGGCTAGCTGGGCCGCGCTGCTCGCCCTGTAATTTTTTTGTTTCCGAAATAAAAGACAAAACTATTTTTGGCTCAGCTTGGGGACTTCTGTGGCCGCTGGGACTCCAGGGAGACCACCATGGAATGCCAGGCATGGGCGGCGCCCTGCGCCCTGAGATGGCAGCCACTGCCTGGGTTTGAGTTGAGAATTCCCCCCCCCCTCTCTCTCTCTTCCTCTTTCCCTCCCTTCCCCCTCCCTCCCTTATTGTGTTGAGGTAGGGTCTCATGTAGCCCAGGCTGACCTCAGTCTTACCATGTAGCCCAGGCTGACCTTGGTCTCTGGATTCTCCTGCCTCCTCTTCCTTGATTCTTGGCGACTGCATTCTCCACCTGGTTGCAAGGGTGTGTTTGTTTGTGGCTTTTGTGCTGTGAGTGTGTGCAGGTGTGAGGAGGGAATCTATGTGTGACACATGTGTATTCGTGTCCCCTTTGACAGGTCACTGAGCCCAGAGGTGAGCTGGCCGCCAGCACCAGCCATGTTCCTGTCTCAGTCTCTCGCTGTGCTGAGATTGCAGGCATACCCCACAGCTTTCACATGTGTGCAGGAGGTGGGGGGTGTTGAACTCACAGAGCCACCTGGAGGCCCTAAGACAATGCCTGCGTGTGCTTGTAGCGACCCTCTTACTCCCCAGTGCTAGGGTCACATTCCCAAGTCACCCACACCATCTGGCTTTAAATTAATTTTTTCCTTTCTGGTTTTTTTTTTTTTTTTTTTTTTTTTTTTTCAAGACAGGGTTTCTCTGTGTAGCCCTGACTGTCCTGGAACTCACTCTGTAGATCTGGCCTGGAACTCACAGAGATCTGCCTGCCTCTGCCTCCTGAGTGCTGGGATTAAAGGCGTGTGCCACCACCTCCTGGTGTCACTGGATTTTATTTTAATAATTATTTTTTAGGTGTATTTATGTGTATGGGTGTTTTGCCTGCATGTATGTCTACTACATGCCTGACACCAGAAGAGGCCAGAAGAGGGCGTCAGATTCCCTGGAGCTGGGATTATAGATGGTTGAGAGCCACCACGTAGGTGCTGGGAGTTGAACTTGGGTCCTCAGCAAGAACAGCCAGTGCTTTTAACTGCTGAACCAGCTCTCCAGCCCCCACTGGACTTTTTAAATTAAACACAGTTTGCTCAGTCCAGGCTTCCCAAATTCCAACCCTGTAAAAAAGGCCCCGGGCTGTGGTGAGG